>LPNX010612615.1:276722-302110 GCA_001517045.1 Pseudotsuga menziesii
CAAATACCAAAAATACATTGCTATTCTATGACTACAAGGAAGTGACTATGCTTGATTCCAAGACCATATGCCCTTCCAACATAGTTGCTTGTATTCTTTCCTTTTTCAATATTAAAAACAAACTTATCCTTGAAATTGTTTGTCCACTTGTGTGTGATCAGTCCCTTGGTGCCTCTTTTGATCAGAGCAATCCATCAATGCATTCACTCGTTTCCTAAGCTTCTTCTTATCGAGCCTTGATACCATGTAAATTTTACTCACACAAGTGTGCATAAGATTAAGCATAAGAATGAGAAAAGGTATATTCATTCATATGTTACTAGATAATACAATGTCTCATTACATAGTAGGAGAAAAAGAGTATTTTACATAACTCCTAAATACCTAACCTTTAACTACTATACTAATTACTACATTAAATATCTCATTATTACATTACTTTATTAGTGAGCCTTTATTATATGCCTAAGTCCTAATTAATATAACTTTTCTAAATATTTCTGACATACAAAGTACTTCAAAATTAGAATATAATACATTTTCTTCATTCCAACTCTTTATTCCCCTCATGCAATGGTTGCTAGCAATGTGATAATATATGATAATGTTGTCCTTGTAAGCATAAACTATACATAGGCCTACCATGTATTTTGATAGTAAACATGCATATGTTATAGTATTCATAGCAATTATAAAATTCAAGTGATCAAGACATATGAATGTCACACAGCTCTCATTCCAAATGCATGTCATATAGGATTCTTGTCCATGTACCTAGTCCTCATAGGCAATAAATTTTCACAATATATCTAAGTCTTAGTGCCATGGCTTTAGAATCTACTGTGACAAAAAAGAGCATTCAATGAAAAATAAATAAACAAGGCCCTAATTTGTATTAGGGAAACCTAGTAGAATCATAGCTATTTTGTATTGCTTTCTATCCATGATAGATAATTTTTTACATTGCTAACCTTGCATTGCTATTGTATAGCTGATTTCTGATATGTCTATTTTCTGATGCCTAAGCAATGCCCATTCCACGGGGTCTTCACTTAGTGAAACTATGCCATAGCACGTTCATTCGTGGCATATGAAACAATACCCCTATTTTCAAAAAATATTGGAAAATACCTCCAAAAATAGTTTTTTTTTAACCCCCTCCCAATATGCCTTGCCAATTTTAAAAAACCCCTATTTTCCCTATATATTGCATGTATCCATTTTTTCATTTACCTTTTTTTTACCCCTTTATATTTCTACCTAAGGGGAAAAAAAACTAAACACAAGAAAGGGCGACACTTGATAGGCGCCCTTAGGCAAATCACTTTATTAGGAATTAAAATGTATCACATGATGTCAAAACCAATAAGAGAGGGTTTATTTGTACCAATATCAAACAGTAGTGTGTAACTGCTTCAGTAACTGCTTCAAGATGTGGACACTGGATATATATCCAACTCCAAAGGCTGAGAGGCCTTTTCAGTTGTAGTAGACTTTTAAATGCTTTCATCGACAATCATGCATATTTTAGTGCTCCTTTGTTTCAGAGCTTCAATTAAACAGCAAATAGCATAGAAATAAAACAATATCATAGAAATAAACAACAAATAGCATAGAAATAAACAAATATGAGAACTTCACTGATATGAGAGCCTGGACAAAGTTCATGTTGCTCTAGTTCCTTTGGAAAAACTCTTGACAAAAGGATCCTATGATGATTGGACCATGACTGAACCAAGATTCTTTCCGAGGTAAAACAATAGGAAAATATGAATAACAAAAACACAAACATCAAGAAACTTTAAATGGAGTAATCTTTTTTACCTGCTCATTGAGAGCCTATATCTGGGTTGCGTTTGCAGATGCAGTGTTGGGCATTGCAGACCCATAAAATGGTGGCTCACTTGAGGCTGTTTGGAAGGGTACAGACCCATATCCAGCATTTGACCCTATCCTCGAATGTTTAGCAGCTACATTCACAACTGGAACTGGAGGATCATTTCGCCGAGAACTAGCAATTGTGGCAGTTTTAGACCCCAGTGCATTTCCCTTGCTTGAAGGGTTTACTGGAGCTACTTTCTTGTTAACTTCTTTTCCACCTTTGCAAAACTCCCTTCGTTCCAGTGCATTGTAACTAAAAAGGCACAGAATCAAAAACTGTTTAACAAATGTATCACTAACATGTAAACAAATATGCCCATTATTGTAGTGCCATAAATTCCAAAAAAAACCAAAATGCAAGAAAAGAGAACAGAAAAAGAAGATACCTATTCATGATTCCACCATTCACTGAATCACAGTATCTCTTTAACCATTGCATGAACTCTAGATTGTCCATTGGTCTCCCTTTTACAAGTTTATTGACATCAATGTACTGCATGAAACCTCATATTAGATCCATCTAGACGTCTTATTGAAAGTAATAACCAAACTAATGCCTGCTGTGTATTTTCCCACATTTATAGTAAAAAATGGAACTCTCAACTTTCAAGATAGATCTTGCCATTTTCTAACAAAGGTAATACTTGCTTGTATTCTTGAGAAGCAATTAACTTTACTGGTATTCCTATATTCAACCTGTTGTTAATGCTGCCATAACTTAAATACTCATGCTTAGTATGGACTCTGATATCAAAGATTTACTGATGATGCCAGCTGCCCCATCTGTAGTGTAAGCTGATCGAGATTCTCCTTTCTATTACAGAAATTGCTATATTCAGGTACAACGTCATCTTGATCCTTACTACTCTCCTGACTCTCTGAATCAGTCCCCTGTGTGTCTATTGGCTGTGGGCTCTCAGTAAGAAATTGTTCCCAAAACACATCATTGATCCTTTTCTTGGCTATCTCATTACCCATGCCTTTACCTGTACCTCCAGGGCCAGTCCTTCGGCCCTTGCCATTAATTGAACCCTCCTCCAAAGTAGTCTTTGCTGTACCATATGGCAATCTTACCTCAACATCTACTGCTTCTAAATTTGCATCATTGCTACCTGTCTTAGATCCTATAACACTTCTATTCTCAGGACTGCCTGACAGAATAGCTTTTCCTGCAGCATCTATTTTACATACTTCATGTAAATAAGAGTGAGGACTCAAACTCAAGTTACATAGAATGTCAGAATGAATGGATCCTACTAACCCCTCTGATGCTTGCATATCTCGTGATCTCAAAGATAAGGACATATCTAGCAACCTAGATGAGGAGTTCAAATCCGATAAAGCTGAAGATGTATAAATATCCGAAACCCCCAAATGGACAGGCATATCAGGGAAACAAGGCTTTCCATGCATCTCTGTAAGAGATGGCCTTGAGGAGTGACTTGGAGGACTTCCACTATCCTTTGATTTGTCATGAGCATCAGCTGGAAGATCATCAAAAAAGTTTTTAAATGCATCCATGGATGTTTCAAGCTTATCTGAAGAATATCTGTTGAAAGCATCACTCTTACCATGATCGTATCTTACAATTTGGCTACCAGACTACTAGTACATCCATTTTCCCCAATCTCCAAGACCTCATCATGATTTGGCAGTCTTCTTTTCTTGTTTGTAGTAGCAATATGAGCAATCTTATCATGATGTTGAACAAGATGTGCCACAAAGTTGGGATTCTACACAGCTTTAGCCAAGAATGCCATCATACGATGTTGTCGTTGTTCCATCACTTGCAACCGCGCTTCCAATGAATGCAAGTCAAACTCTGTATCCTGCTAATGTTGCTTCAGTCTGACTAATTCAATCACCAACCCTTGTTTTTCCTGTCTAAGCTTCTCAGTCTCATATTCAAGCTGTTTGATCTCAACACATGCTCCTCCAGACAAACTCTCTCCTTTCTACTGCTGTTGACTGTGGCTATGAACTGGCTTGCGTCTGTGAATGTTTTTCAACAAATTCTGATGACCTCTCAAAAATCCCTCATTTGCGAATTCCCACGATTTCGGATCAATTTTGTGAAAACCCTGTTTAAATTTAAAGAGCCAAAACAATTGGAAAAGAGTCACACAGTAATACAACAGTAAAATGAAGCTTCCTAACCACAATCTAAAGCCTGTTATGCTTCATAATCTAATTGGCACCCTAGCTATAGAAACCTTAACAAAACCCCAATCCCCATTCAAAGAGATGACAACAATCCAAACATGAATCTCTTACCAGAGACCAGAAAAGGATTGTGCTTGACCTCGAGAAAATAGCCTGCACAGAGAAGAATTTCAAACAAAGGGAAATGTAATTTATCACAATAAGATGCACCATTAAATCAACTACAACCATATAACTATTTATTTTCTATGGTTCACACAAAAGAAAATTATTCTAGCTTTCAGCTGCATAACAAAGAAATAGTCAGTCCTATTCAAATTTCAAACACAATTGAGCGATCATCACTCAACATTCCTTATAGTTTATTTGAAGTTTGAACTTCGAACACTAAGAGGTGCACAACTCTTAATTATGATGAGGCTGTGTTAACACACAGATTTGTACTAGCCCTGTGAATGGATGAGATATGGAAACAGGGATATGAGCTTAATATTAATCATAAAGAATGGGAAAGTTTCATGACAGAATATGAAAGGAAAGTGGACTGCTCAAAGAGATCCACAGTTTGCTCTTTTGGTGATTCCTGTAATGGAAGTTTCCGTGTGATCTTCCTTGAGGACCTTTAAGGTCTTATGAAATAGATTTAAAGTTAGCAATCTGCAAAGCAACTGATTGTAGAGGATCCAAAGTTATCAGATGGAATCCTCCCTAAACGATACGGGATATGATATATCTATGATATGACAAAGTTGAATCATGAGAATCTATGTCCACCTACTTCATCAGGGATTGGATTTAGAGGAACACTATTCTTTTAATCTTTTCTCATATCTGAAAATCTAGAAAACAAGAATACACATGAAGTAGGCAATATTTTACATAAGAGATGGGGCTATCCCATTGGATGGAGGCATATGAAGGAAAAAAGGAGTTATTGAGTGTATAAACAGGTGCTTATTTCATGGACTGAATTGTATAAACTTTAAAGGGAGTGATAAAATCAGTTGGCTCTTGATCCTCTAATCCTTCACCTACCCATATAACCTGTACTTATTTTGTCACGGAAGAAGCATTTAGAGGATGCCCAGGCCTACCATACATGAATCCTGTTGTGTCTGTAAATAAGAGATTAAAGGTTTGGCATTTCTGGTTTGTTGAAAGAAAGGATTCAGCAAACAGATTTGCAATGAAATATAATGGACAAAGTGTCATATTTGGCAAGCTTTAGAGAAGTATAACTCACATTCATAATAGTCCAAACAGTGTTACTAATCCTGATCTTATTCCACCAACTACTGCAAATATGCATAAGAATGCAGAAAATAGTCTTATAATATTTGGTATCCTATTGTAGTCTCACAGAGAAGAATTTCCTTTTCAAAATGGTGGTAAATGGATGAAATGAAATCAATATTAACAAGTTTGAATGCCTGTAACATGACTGCCAGGGAAGTGATCTTTACAAAGTCCAGACAAGGGAATCAAGGACACAGATCTGCTTGAGGAAACCAGGGCTGGTAAATACCTGGGATGTGTTGTGTAATTGACAGCTGAAACGAATATTGAGTATAGGCTATAGGCTCATAAAAATTTCAATTCGAGATAGCTTCCTTTGCTGTACCAAAATTCCAAGAGATAAAGCTATTCTAGAAACTGATGGTCACATAACAGCAGTATCACTTGACAGACAAGATACGCTGGAGGTAGACTTGAGATGTTATGATGACATTGACGAGTAGTTATAGACTTTCGATTCACAATGTGGTTTGCATGCATCGCATAAATAGTGGGAGAGTTTGCATGTTTTCTGAGCCAGCAGTTTGCATGTGCCATCTTACCCCTCTTTGCAGTTTGCATGTTTTCTGAGCCAGCAGTTTGCATGATTTATATGGGATTTCTGTGTTGCATAAGTTATTGGATGAACTTGCAAATCAGCAGCTGCCAAAGGTTTTTAAACTTTTATCATTAAAAGGTACATTGGTGATTTGGAATTGGTGTCCAGTCTGATATGTTGGCACTTCTGCCATGGGTTGGAAGAGGAAGCAAAGCTTTGTATAGTTGTAATTTTTGTAACTCCGTAATACAAGACCCAGATTTTCAAATTAATTTAAACGAAGAAAAAAATACAAGCCATCTATGTTTTGCAGCTTCATGATATTATGTGGTTTTGCAATAGGTTTCATTAAATTGTCATAGATGAAACAGCCAAACTAACGATAAATGTGCCAAAGGGATGGTGTTGGTTAACTGGTGACACTGACTGAGTATCAAGTCATCTACTAGGGTTCAATCCTTGTTGTGGTCTATCCACCCGTATTGCATCAGTTTCAAAGCTATGTAATGAGAAACAGGATATGAGGCAAAGAATTTTGGAGGATAAGAAACATGACCCCGTCCTCCTAAGATAAATTATGCATATCAAAATTGATGATTTGCAATGTCCTCATGTAGTGTCAAGACCCCCCGCAGCATTTATTTTAGATGAAAAATTGACTCAAAGCGTATTAATGTAATATCAAGACCTCCTCCCATCATATATTACGCATATAAAATTGATTAGTAATGTACTAATGCAGTGCCAAGTTGGAAATGCATATGAGAACGTACACGAGAACAGAAGGTTTGCTAGTCAAACTTCTGATAACATAAATAGATTAGGCTGGGTACAAGATTGGGGCAATTTTCAAAGGGCTGAATCCGGATGCATGCCTCTCGCAGTTTTCAGAGATATAAGGTTGGGTGCAAGTCTTAGGCTAATATTAAAAGGACAAGGCCAGGAGAAAGATCAAGGATTTTTGTTTTTTCTTGAAGGGATGAGGTTGGGTGCATCTTTCAACTTTCAAACGGATAAGGCCAGGTGCAAGTCTCGGATAAAGAAGTCAAGTGAAAGTACCAGGAAATTTTCGAAGGGATAAGGCCGAGCAATATTTGAAGAGATGAGACTGGGCACAATTTCCATCCAATCTTTGAAAGGATGAGGTCGGGTATCAGCAATTTTCAACTGGATGAAGTCGGCTGCATGCCCGAGGAAAATTTTAACGCGATAAGGCTAGATGCAAGTATTCGGCAATTTTCAATGAGTTGCTACTGGTTCAACTTTCAGGCGACTTTCACAAGGATGACACCAGATATAAGTCGCACGCAATTTTCAAAGTAATAAGGCCAGATGAAAGCTTCAGGCAACATTCAAAGTGATAAATCGTGGGCAATTTTCAAAGGGACAAGAACATGTGTGAGTGGGACTCGATTTTCCAAGAGATTAGGTTAGGTGCAAGTTGCGTGCTTTTCAAGGGGATGAAAGCTGGTTGCAAATTGTGGGCAATTTTCAAAGGAATACCACCGGGAGCAAAATCCAGACAATTTTCAAAAGGATGAAACCTGATGCAAGTCCTAGGCAATTTTTCTGGAATAGCTACTCTCAACACTGAGACTTGACCTCTGAGCCACTCTTTGCATAAACTCAAATAAACAAAAACCCTCTAGAAATACAAATACCCACATAATAAATTGAGAGGAATTTATACATTCATGTAGAGTCATACTTACATATGTATTCAGCTGCCTGACGAAGTTGGAGAAGTTGTTGTGCTTGAAGTAAGTGGGAAGAAGGACACCGGATAATTCAGTGGGATTCCACACAATAAAACTATTGCTGCTGGGGCTCCATGACACCATAGCATTCGTGGTCGGGTCGTCCACCATATCATACATCTTGGTTAAGAAAGGGGGCGGCCCATTGCTGTTGTTGTTCTGCGAACCCTCCATCGCACGAAATCAATCAGAATTCTAAACCAAACAGTACCAAATTCCCATCATTCGATTTGTTTCGAACGTGCAACTTCGTCCAAGAGCCTACTAGAATGGATTGAATCTAATCCTGCGTGGGATCGATGAGGATCTAGGCATAGAATATTGTCTTCGATTTTTGCAGTGTGGAATTCATAGTAGAAAATATAGACGACCGTGGAAGAAACCCCGTTGACCGGCCGGCCGCCTCGACCGTGTTCACGCAGGAGCAGTTCAGAACCAAGTTCATGTAGGAGCAGAAGGACAAAATGTGTAGTTTTGCAGAGAAGGGCGCGGGCAGAAATTTGGAATAAAATAACCCTAAACATATTGGATATTTATATACTTAAAAAAAAACCCTTATTACCCCTAATATACCACCAATATATTGACTCTAAATTTTTTAATTTTTAACCACCCCAATATGAAAGGACGTGATATCATATTGGTCCCTAGGTGACGCCCCCGTGTCCCATTCCTCCTAAAAGACCATGGAGGACATTAGAATTGTGGTTCTTTACTTTTCCCTTTGTAATTGTGGTTGATGTAATAGCAATGCTAGAGAAATTCAATAACATAGAACTAGAGATAAATATGTTGAACAAAAAAGAAAAATGGTTGGTGAGAATTTTGTGGAGTAAATATCCAATCTAATATGTTCATTGAGAAGGCGCTTCCCTCCATGGAGCACTCCATGTATTTTCTTACCACTTAATACTTCATTTGTCATATTGTATGTCCTTGTTGTTATCCCAAGGCAGTCTAATATGCATGCCTCTAAATAGGTTTTCTTATAACTCCAGCTTTAATAACAAGAACATTGTAAGTAGATGAGACTAAGAGATATTCCACGTATATGAATGCATGCCTTCCTTATTGGGCCTTGGCCTTGAACTCCCATTTTTCAAAATTGGGATGTTATCACAAAACAAACATGCTTAGAAAAATATTTATACGTATTTAGTGTCAAATTGTATAACATATTCAGAACATAAAAATGGAGATGTTGCATATTAAATAGTAAACAAAGTAAAAATTGAGTTTACATTTATTGATCCTATGTAAAAACCTTTACCTGGGCCCGTTATGAAAATTATAAAATAGTTCACAATTAACAAAACTAAAATAACATCTATTTTATGGCAGAATTCAAATCGCTGGATACCAGTGTACAAATTTTTCAAGTACGACACTATTGTGAATGACATTTGGATCCAAAAACTCTCTTTGAAGTGGAAATATGCCAGTTATTCAATGTAGAAGAAGATGATTCACCGTATCCCAATGGGATATGAAAGTTTCCAACAAGATTAACCCATTAATAGTAAGGCAACTTTGTTCCAAGATCTACATTTTATGATATCAATCTTTTGTATCACATAGCAGATGCAATTAAGCGTTTAATCAATCTTAATATGTCGATGAAAGTTACATGTCACGAAAAGGTTTTGCCAATATGCTTTTAGGATTGAAGCATTTTCACTATTTTTCCACTGTTGCCTTTAATTCCTAATAATGGTTATGTAAAAGCTCCTCCACAAGCAATCCCTTCGTACTTGGATATCTTGGATATAAGCACATCAAAGACATCAGAACCAGATATAATAGAAAAATCCTGGTTGAAGAGGGATATGCATCAAAAGGTTATTGCTTAAACATGATACATACTATTGTTGCATTTTTTGAATGCATCACCCTCAGCATATGTGGCACAAATTGCTATAATTATATGATCTATCATCTATGAAATATGATATAAAGTTTACCTAAGTAAATTGAACATAAATGGACTTGAGGCACTCACAAGTGACGCTAATGATATACTACTTTTTCATAATAGATAGAAGCACTTCTTCCAACAACCCCAGAAACACATTTCACAAAGATGCTTGCTTTGGTTCCTTGGATACCAGATATCACACTGATACCAACAAATGGTAAAATTTAAGCATCAACACAAAGGATTTTTTTTTGGGTTTCTGATGGATATAAAACATAAGTATTATGGTATGCCATTTGGGATCCAGAGGAAAGGTATGCAAAGGAAAATGGATGAAAACAAACTCTGAGGTCCCTAAGCATCAATATCACAATACATAGAGAGGAAAATGAAAAAAAAACAACCTATGGGTGCTGTAAAAGCCCATATATTTCCCATATTTCTTTTTCAGAACCCCTAGGTGTTGTAAAAGTGTCATCGACTGTGAAAAGCATGGGAAAGCATGCATGAATAGATGTAAAAAAAATTGTCAGATACTATGCATTACACCTAGCTCCTAACTTGTGCGACAATTGTGGTAGAAAAATTAAACGAACCCTAAATCTGAATAGATTTTATGAAAGACACATAAGAGGAACCCTAAACCATGAATTTGAACAACTAGAAACTAAAACAACATTGAACAAATATAATTTACTCATTGGAATTCGCCAGCCATTAGAGACCTCCCACCTATAAACCATTGGAAATTATTGTGGACAAACTAAAGACTAAACTACGAAAATAAGATACAAGAAGATTAAAAACCTAGAATAATAGAATTGTGGCCTCATCTAAAACCTTGCAACAAAAATGGAATTCCTTTAGATGTAGGAATCCGCCTGAATTGAGGCAGGTTTATAGAGGGAAGAGTTCACAAAAGTAAGGCAGAGGAATGCTTTGAGACAGGTTTATAGAGGGCAGTGTTCACAAAAATAAGGTAGAGGAATGCTTAAATACCGTAGACTCAGGGGGTTGAATCATGGTACCATCAGGTACAATGTATTGAAGTCTGCTCGGTGATCATCAACCTTGACAATAAGCTTGTATTTCAGCAGTGAAGATGGTGACATGTGAAGCAACCCACCAAGGTTCAATTCTCCTAGAGAAATGAATAAGCAGTTGGGACCAAGTGCAAGTCCTCAATGAATTTGATCAAATAGTACCCCTCCCATGACAGCTTAGAACAAGAGTGCCAGTGAGCATTGTTTCACCCCTTGGAGACCATCTCACCTACGCAAGAGGGTTGCTTGTATTGCCCAAGTTATAATGCCTTCAAGCTAGTTGTAATGCTTCTCTTGAGTTTAAACTTTAAAGGAAGCACTGTAATGCAGGTGCATAGGCTCATGGAAACAAATTCATCCATGGCTTGATGAAAGTCATATGAATTGAGAGACCTAGGGTCTCAACACTTGTAAATTCTCTTATCTTGATTAAAAGTTGAATAATCTGGATGAGGGCACTTGTCCTTCCCACTTGTAAATGTTTGGATAAGAGTTGTTAGTTTGTTAGTGAGTTACTAATGACTCATAGGGGTCAGTTGAGTTTATTAAGGACTCTGTTCCTTAATTATAGGATCTGGAAACCGGTTTTTCCATTTTAAGTAAATACAAGTTTTAAGTGTTGGAAGAGGTAGCTTAACTTAACTGGGAGTTTCAGCTTAGAGAGCTCTGGGAGCTCGAGGAGGAAACTCAAGTGTAGATCAAAGGAAACTTAAGTGTAGATCAAGGGAAAAAGCTCGAAATTTAATTCTTGGAGCACGCACAAAGACACACTGCTCTGTTTGTAAAGATCTATTGGAGAATTCAAGTTTGGAAAGAAGGTTTGTTACTCTGTTGAATTCAATTTTAGTGTTAGAGTTATGTAAGTATGATTGTTGATTTCAATATTTGAATATCAATTTGCATACAGGGTATATTTCGTGAAGTTTTACAGAGTAGATGTACTCATAGTGCATTTGGTACATAGTGATAAATTCTTCTAATCGGAATAGGAACAAATTCTTGTTCAAATCGTATTATGCATGCATACTGATTGAACTTCGGTTAGAATTGTATATGGTTTAAGGGGCATTTCACGAAAAGAAAGATTTGAACAGAGATCATAAATCCATTGAGGAGTTATAGAAATCCATTGAGAAGAATAGGAAATCCACGATTTAGTTCATAGACAGTACATCGACAGTCCCTGTGTAGTTCAGAGGGTCGATCGTGTGGTGGAAAACGATCAGAACACACAGTGAATCAATGTTCGGGATTTCGCTTCGAATTTCAAATCTTTGAATCTTCCTTTGAACATTTTAATAAATAATGCAGAAATAATGGCATCTCCCTTTCAGATTTCTCAAGATGGCATAGCACTACAGTTTGCCACAAACCACATTGGGCGTTTTCTTCTGACATATCTTTTGCTGGACGATTTGAAGAAGACAGCTCAGAAAACGGGCATTGAGGGGAGAATTATTAAAGTTTCATCAGAAGGACATAGGCCACGATCATTTCGGAAATTGGAGGGCTCAAAGCTCGATAACGTGGTGAAATTCAGAAATGGAACTCGCCATTAAGTAGAGCTGTGGTCGAGCCTTTGACTGAAGAAGAGCAGCTACAGTTCGCGAATATCAATCTGCAACATAGGACTGTTAGGGCTTTTAAGGAATTTTCAACAAGAGGTCAAGAGGGCGAGTCCTCAGAAGAGGATGATGAAGACGACGAAGAAGGGCATACTGATGTATACGCATTTGGCATATATGTAGAAGAAAAGAGTCTCAAGGAAATGTTGGTTGGCAAGTATGGGAAGCTTTCAGTAACAGAACTGAAGGAGAGTAAAAAGATTTGATTGGAAATTATTTGAGTTCAAGGGTGAGGTTTGAGACTGTATACAGGAAATTTAGTATTGGTTCAGTACATAGTGCCTTTGGGGAATCAATTGGGAAGTCTGCATATAGATGAAGTGGGAATGAGAGTTAATACAGAATTTTGTTCAAAATGGTGGTCTGCTTAGTGAAAGGCAGGTGGTGCCTCCATCAGACTGTCAAGAAAAAAAAAAAATTCATCAACCAAGGAACAAGCACAATTACGATAATATGTGAATTTTAGATTTGCGCATAAGTAGAGTTGTAGCCTCTCTTGGACCTCACCAATTTCAAGAGTTCAACAATATAATTTTTGTGGCATATCACACAGATTCTGTTAGAGTTAAAGGTAATAGTGATAGCCTCTCTTGGACCTCACCAATTTCAAGAGTTCAACAATATAATTTTTGTGGCATATCACACAGATTCTGTTAGAGTTAAAGGTAATAGTAACGGGAGGAGGTTAACACCCAAACGACCACCATGCCTATTCCCAGTTCGCTGGTACATAACAGTTACTTGCTAAACTTCCAGCTGTTCAAAGTCGGGGAAGTTGGGTAGAAGGGATTTTATGCATGTTTTCTTAGTGTTTTAACTTTGAAACTTTCACTTGCATAGGGATTGAACTTTGAAAGTTTCACTAACATATAAGCAAGTGATAGAATCTTTGTAAAATATTACAAAATGCAGGGCATGAAAGGCCCATAAAACATATAATTTGAAATTTGAAACATAAGTAAACATAAGATTTGAAATTTCATAAACAAGTGACCAAATTGTATATTTCAAATTTGAAAGGGCCAAAATCTTAATTTTTACTTTGATTAATACTTACATTGGAGTGTTATTTTATAATTGTTAATAATTAAAAGATTTTCCAAAATTTTCACATACAATTTTAAAAAATCACCTCAATAATTCAATAGCACAAAATGAAAAAAAATGCTACAAAATCTTTTCTGCAATTAAGCATCCCCTGGCACTCTAATTCTCCACCTCATGCCAAAAGGAGCAAAGCACTACTTCACAATCCTTGAACAAAATAGCACCCTTATTATGCTTTGGATAAAGAGCACACCCTTGAAAGAATTGCTATCATATTGATTGACAAGTCTTTGCACATCAGTCAGATGAACAACATGGCAAGTGGAAGGTAGATATGCGAGTCCAACACCTGAATTTTAACAAATGGAAGCCAGGCAGACCCAATATTGTTTTTGCTATTGCATTTAAACAAGTATTTTTGAATGGTTAGTTTGAACTTGTTTGGTCATCACAAAAGGTAAGTAGCATAGTCAGTAAATTTCATTAGATAGAGATTAGGCAGACAAAAGTTTCTTGTGTTGGTGGATATGCCTTAACGAAACAATTATCTTTGAATAGCCACCAATTGATTTTTTCTGGTCGTCACACAAAGAACATGGCATAATGCATGCATTCATGTAGCATCACCAGTGTACTTATCCTATGATAGTTGTAGCTATGGCATATGGTCCACCCTCCATTTTGTTTTTTCTGGATTGTGGCTTTTGTATCAAGTTAGCAGGAGCAAAATTATGTTGTGTCAATTCTACCTAAGACTCCAGTTTTTTTTGTTACAAAATTATGTTTTTTCTACATATCAGACTCTTTCAAGATATGAAATATATTTCATATTTACAAACTACTAAAATAAACAAAATTTATTTAACAAACTACAAGAGGTGAACTTTATTAAATGTTTATAAACTATAAAATAAACAAAATGTATGAAACATATTACAAAACATGAATATATACAACAAATTATAAAAAATGACCTAAAATCTATGAGAATTACAACACTTGAACTTTATTAAATGTTTATAAATTATAAAATAAACAAAATGTATGAAACAGATTACAAAACATGAATATATACAACAAATTATAAAAAATGACCTAAACTATATGAGAAGTACGTTGTGGAAAGAAAGATAAAGGCGATGCTTTTACATATCTGGAAATTATTAAAAGAACTTTGCATTAAGTTATAATAAATCAACGACATTCTCCAAATATTTTTTTAAATGACTATACAGTTTGGAATAAACCAACTGAAGTCTACCTAAAATATACTAAAATATACTTATCTAATTTAATAAAAAGAAAATGGTTTTCTTCGAAACTACCGATTTCTAAGCTCAAATAAAGATTAAACTAAGCTACAAATAGAAAACTATTTATTACTGTATTCAACGATCTAAGAAAGGATTTCAAGCTAGAAATAAATTACTAACAAATAGATCTGTTTAATGAATTAAATTAAAATACAAAAGGGAGAAGGCGAATTGAACCTGTTGGCCGGCCCAACCAATAGGTGAAATAGACTTAAAACTAAACCAGACTTAAATCAAGTACTCCATACACGTCTTTATCTTTCATGCTTCATCAAAATCAAATTTAGTTTAACTTATCAACAGAAAATTACTTGCATAAGATATTTCTGGTTAGGGTCGTGAAGCCGAAGATTCCTGTCAGACTCTCCATGAAGAACTGACTCTTGTTAACTCTGCAGACAGGTTTTCATTGCTAGAACTACCACAAGTTGCTAGAACTACCACAAGTTGAATCCATGACTGATTTGGTAGGAAAACAAATGTACTAGACATCTTTACTTCTGTATCGTTTTTTTTGACAAAAGAAATAAAAATCCAAGTCCACTTTGATTCATGCAGAGAGTCATGAAGAATTCTTAAATATAAATATACATATAAATATAAATAGAAAATCTATATCCGCACTTCCTTTTCCATGAAATCAAAACATATCAGCAACTCGTGCATAGTTCGATATATATATAAATAGTAGATATTGTTGCATGACATATTTATATTTTGCAAAGCCTAACTAGCAAAAACCATCCAACGGACTAAACAAGAAGATAAAGATTTCAAACTAAGGAAGAACATGGTGAACGAAACGGTAGAGGTCCTGAAAATAGAAGTTTAAATTGTGCCTATTAAATCTTTGGATTAGCATAAACCAAGAAAAAGAGTGCAAACACTACATTCTGTGAGTGGTTTAATCAACAATCACATATAGTCTGCTACTCAGAAATGACTGCAGCTGTTAAACCGCAAGCTACCACAGTAACATACAAACACACTCAAACCGACTAAAAAGCTTGTGCCAGACTGCCACTTATTGTTGAAATGAAACCCTTATTTGAGAAAGTTCAGATTCTGATTTGATTCCTTCTTCTCCCCATTCTAGCAGCTTCACTATATAGATAACAGAATGAAATAAATTTCAAGAAAGCATCCACAATGCAAAGAAAACAAAAAACATAGAGAGATAAGTCAAAAAATAAGGGCAAACACTGTGAAAGGAAATACCATCAGTGTTTCAAAGGAAAACAAAAGCATCATCATAATCAATAATATGAGACATAGCCAATGGGACCTTGGTTCACTAGTGAGGGCAATGGGGTATTAAGTCATTGACCAAGATTTCATTGCACCACCCAAATGACATGTTTCAAACAGGGATGAGACCTTGCACGAGTCCTGTGTGATTTTGGTGAAGTAAAATTACAAATTCCCTCCCAAACCTGGCAACTAAGCCAAAGGACATCTGTGTTATACAGGGCAGCCCCCAACCTTAGGATATATTTTAACTTTCTGTAAGAAACTTACAAAACAAGCACTGTATGAAGCATGAATCTAAAGCTTCTCATTTGTCTTAAGGATGAATGTATACATTATAACTACAATTAGTAGACAAAACTCAAGATTTAGGGACAAGAGGAGAGCTTGAAACTAACATAGTGGCGGACATCATAGATGGATATAAAGCATTGGTTAAATAATTACACGGCTTACTCTGAAAATGTGACATCATTTATTCATGACATCTGAGATGTACAAAACCATATTTTGTCATGTATGTAATGTTGGCATAACATGATATGAGATGTGCTCTATAATCATGAATTATATACAGCATGCAATCTGCATACATGCCGACAAAGTATATCGTTCTGTGATGTTTCACTTTCCCTGGATAACTTCATACTTAAATGACATACAAACAATCAAAATGCTAGATGCATGCAACAATAGTGAACGGGATCCCTATCACTTAAGAAGTCTTAAATTAGATTTGGTCCCATTCTTCATACATGCCATAAAGGATTGATTTTCCAATGGTTAATTTTTGTATTAGATGAACAATCCTGCATGACTGTATCCTAGTGGGGGGCGTTGCAAGCACCATTCAAAAAACTTAACAAGATTCCAGTCCTATCATGCCTTTCCAATGAATTTCCATTGAGTTAATTATAAAAACTTAACGATCATGTAGGATAGCACAGCTGAGGCCAGTATCCGTGTGATTTTGATAAGATAGATCCCTTTTGGGTATCAAACTTGACTATCAGGTTCATCCTTCGCTTTGGAAGGTTCCTTGTAGTGTAAACCAGCATTAGAAAGACCAAAAGAATGGTATCCCTATCGCTAAGAAAGCAAGAGGTATCACAAAAACTAGCCTTCTTTTTAAAATACCAGAATATGGTTGTTGTTTTTTATGTGGACAAAATATTTGAGTTTGATTTTTTTCTTCTTGAGACACCTCTGAACTATGGTAATATAGTGCATTAATTAGTTTGTTAGTTGAGTAGTTGATTTTGTCACCTTACCTAGAATTAGTTAGTGACCTGTGGTATTCTCTGACCCATAGTTTTGTTGTTATATAGTCCTATAAAATGTTTTGTTATTGTTGAGAAGGGATTCCATTGCCCAGGAAATCAATATTCCCACTGGTGTTCCATCTTTTCTTCTTCATTCATTTTGATACATTCCTTATTGTCTTGGGTAAGCCTTTTCACATAGTGTAAATCATACACATAGATAGATCCGATCTTACTAGAGGTTGTGATTGAAGATCCAAGAAGATTGAAGAAGCTTGAAGATGGAGTTACTCGAAGCACTACTAAAAGAGCTTGAATAATTAAGAAATATGTTAACACGAGTAGGCCTATGGAAAATATTTGACGGAGATAATTATGATCTATGGGATTTCAAAGTAAGAAGTTTGTTAAGGTCACAAGATCTCTCTCATTTTGTGGTTGAAGAGGATCCCATTGATCTAGATGCATTTAAGACTTTGACAACGTTCCGTAATAACAAAAGGGAAGTTGTTGCAAGTCTCATACAAGAAAGTATAGATTATTCCATTTTTCATTACATTGTGCAAGCTAATACTCCAAAAACAACATGGGATATACTTAAAGAAGTGTTTAGTGAGGAACTGATTGTAGAAGAAGATGACTATGCAAGTCACGCAAAGCACAAGGAAAATATTCAAGAAGATCGTTTCTTTGAAGCAGATGGTGATCAAGTAAGACCACCAAAAGTTGTTGAAGACATTAAAGATAATTGTAATGTCCCCAAAAATCAATTTTTTTTTAGGCTAGTAAATACTACCTATACGGAACATTATTTGACTTGCATAAATATATCGTACACTACATGTACCACTGTTTACTCATAAGAAGTTCTTATGTTCTGTCCTTTTTACTTTCAATCATTATTATTAATGTATTTTACTCATGATGTCGTACTGCGGTTTACTGCTTAGTTTTTATTGTTATACATTGTCGTGTATGTGTCGTTAATTGATTTAAATGCTTCGTCATTGATGCATAGTCTTACTTGTTATTTATAAATTCCTAACTTAACTTTGTTTGTGGAAACAAAGTGGGTGGAGTGGTGGGACTCGTTCTCCCATGACGGTATTATAGGTAAAGGTGTTTACTTGTTTGTAGGCTTACTTAGTTCTTCAAACTAAGGCACCTCTTTTATTTCATATGCAGTTCATACTTTACGACGGGATCTTAGTTAAAAAGCATTGAATATCTTGATCCTACTAGACCTACTGTGTGTTACTACGGTTCCTTACCGACTCAGATTTATACAAGGTAAATACTATTTTCGTCAATTTAAATATCACAGCTAAATTTCCTATGTACTACTTACACTTCATTATGGTTTATATTTTGTCGTTTACATATTAGCATATTTACGGTCTTCGTTTATTGTATTAAAACTATTTGTAACAACCCTCTTAGATTTCAATGCCATTAAGGGTGAAAGAAGGGTAAAAGTTTTGTTTCGCCGTTACTACAAAAAGTGTCATGCATGTTAGTGGTAGATGATAATTTATTTAAGCATGTCCAACCAAAATTTGTTGATTCCAAAACTACATGCATTGTAAAACACTCACTGTGCACTTCCGATCATACCAGAACAAGTATTTGCAAAACATTCAACCATATTCTATTAGTGGTTTCGCTGGAACCCGTGAGCGTTTTTCATCATAGTGCATTTAATACATTACTATGTGGGGACAAAAGAATTATGATATCTTTTCTTGATTACCTTCTACATTAGCGAAATCCCTTAGCATAGATTACAAAACAGCTTCACATGCCCACAAAACAAAGTGAGGAAGTACAATATTCTGACACATGAAAATCATTTATAGTGCACCCTACATCCTTGATAAATTGAGTATACACAAAAATCAGAAACGTTGTACAAGGAAAACAAGGATGAGACACATGTTCACGTGGTTCACGTCGTCCACCAATTTTTTGTTCATTTTATTGCTTTATCAAACTAGAGTAAATTAAAATGTCTCAACACAACCATGGTCGGTTTACCTTACCTCAAGGCTCTTCGCAGAGTGCCTCTTGTAACTCAACAGCCCCCTTTTAGGACCCTTATAACCAGTTCATAAAATCATTAACAGCCCCTTGGGCACACAGTGAACTTCGTCTTTAACACATCATTCAGGTATCCTATCGTTGAAAAATAAACCTAATACTCAGTCAAGTAAAAGGAGCTGCTATTGTCTAACAATTAGGGGTATTATTCATTAGACCCCGTAAGGATAATTTTATTCCCAGAGTACTCATTACGTAACTTCTGTGTAATTTATGACATAAGCTCATACTCTGATATAATTCTTAATAAAAGATATCATGAAAGTCCCTATACCATACAAGGAATACCATTTTACTGTCAATTTTTTTATTACTTTCAAACATCAATCATTTTTGGCTAAGTTACCCCGGTAATGGTGCGAAATTACATACATACATACATACATACATACATACATATATATATATATATATATATATATATATATATATATATATGTANGTGTGTGTGTGTGTATCCTGCAATTTAATCTCATTTCCATGTTTATGCTAAACCAACTATTTGGTCATAGCTAGGTGTCTACCAGAGATATCATTTATAATTCCTATACACTATCCTCCAAAGCAATGCAATGAGCACCGCGACTAATTACTCATATTGCAGCCATAGGTCAGTCGTTAAAAGGGGTTTTTCCCACTCGTTAAAATCGATTTCATAGTTTACCGATCGATCACAGAGGGTATGGGAAACAGATATGGAACCTAAGTAGAAAGGATTTACTCATCTCGATTAAGAATCGAAGCAACCACATGGTCTGGTATCAAATCTTTGGATAACTTACCTATGTGGTTCAATTAGTCCTGCCAATGAAAAAACCAAAAACAAATAGGAAGACGCCATAACCTCACGCAAACAAACATGCAGTCAAGAGAAAGGGCGAGGATGCATCTAGGGTTTTCTCTAGATTTTGCAAAAGGGAAAACCCCCAAAACACAACCATGGATATTACAGAACCATGGGAAATCAAACTCAGTCTGTATAAGGTAAGTGCAAATGTTACTTCCATAATAATCTCCCAAAGGTCTATACTTCCCTTCGTTCCAAAGAAAGAATATAATCCCCCTCAAATGCAACCTGTAACTTAAAGGCAACCACGTAGATCCAAAAAAACCAAACTACACCGATATTTCAGAGCTAAAGGTTTTAACTACGTCGTCAAGATATTTCCATTGAATATGCAGGGCATCGAAAGGATGAGGGTGAGCTTAGGCCAAGCATGAATACTGGAGATATCTTGACTATCATAGCCGATAGCTTGCTGCACAATATTGGGCTCTTAAAAAAAAAATCTCTGACTCAGAAATTTCAAAAATAAAAAGAATTAAAAACCTCAAATAGCTCGTCATATCATCTAGATGTTGAGCATGAGGTTTGGTCTGGTGTGCTTCTTCCTTTCTACGATTAATACACCCAGGAACTAGATAAAAAAAATAGTTTATATTACCTAGGACCAACCGCTTCAAAAGAATGATTATACCTGAGTGAAAGGATGCCCACACTTTGACAACTGGTTCCATCAACCAGCGCGCGGAGGTAAATGCCTAATTATCTAAATCCTAGGCTTACCCAGTGATGAGGTCATTCCCCCCTAGCCATTGCACCCGTTTAGACATATATACTACTCGCTTCCTTCAAAATAAGGCCATCCTCATCCTATCAGTCCGGCCCAACCCTAACTTGTTTCTGCTGCTGTAACTGTCGAATGGGTTTTTAGGCCATCATCCTGGCGATCATTTCAGCCCTAAGATCAGTACGCGTTCAAAATTTATTTAATTCCTTCCTCAGCATGACTATTGCGTTCAGAAATTATTTAATTCCCCTCCTCCTGTCAAGCTGATATTAACACATAGATTTAATCCAATAGTTTTGCTGAAGGAATTTAATCCTCCTTTAAAATAGAATATAAAAGGTTACAATGTAAAGGGGATTTGAGTAATCTTTGTCAAAAAGACCTAATCAGTAGTTAGGTATAACAGAAAATAATTCCATCATTTAGACTTTAAAATAGTAATAATTCATGTCTTCTTTTTATAAAAAGACTTTAATGTCTAAAGGACTTAATACTATATTTTTCTTTGTCCTTATGATATAATTTATATCATAATATTCCATGTTTGCTTAATTATTATTTTCCTTATAGATGAACTACAAACTATGATACTTGTCTTTATGCAGACTTAATTTATCATTACATCATATGTCTTTTATTTATGGTTTTTCTTATATATAGATTTCAATTAAAAATACTGTCTTTTATGACGACTTAATTTGTCATTTTTCTTTGTCCTTATGATATACTTTATATCATAGGCCTTTTATCTATGTTTTTTTTCTTATAGATAGATCTTCAATTAATAATACTTGTCTATTAATTTTTCTTTGTCCTTATGATATGATTTATATCATATGTCTTTTGTCAAACCCTTTTTCTAATCCCTCAGCCCTAGTTCTTGTCGCACATGTGTTCGTCGGCCCCTTTGTGTTATTAAACTTTCTCCTAACTTTCAGGTTTCTTTTGGTGGGGCCTTGGAACTTGAGCACCTCACCCAGAAGCCCTCATACAATAATGTTTAAAATCGGAAAATGCTTAGGGGTATATAGGAGGAACATTGCATCCTTTCCCCCTAAAATTAACATCGTCCTCAATGTTCTTGTCCTTCAATAATTTTTCCTTTCCTTTTGAGTCGTCCTTGCTTTCTTTTTATTACCTATCATGATCCTGCATTTAAAATCATACATATGCAGGTATACTAGCATCGACATTGAAACATTGTAAAACTCAGAAATCAACACTATACAATGGTTCCAATATACATGTAAGTTCTATTTGCCAATAAATAGACATATTACCTCATAGGTACCAGTTTACCTGTAATGCACATACCTCTTCCCAACATTCATCTTTTCCTTGGATGTCCTCCATCCTAGCAATCCAAGTACCAATTCAAGCCACCCAACACAAGGACGTTACCCTTCCTTAGGCATATCTCCTTCTTGTGCTATTCAGGGTGCTTCACCATTATTATTTTCTATGGATGTCCTCCATCCAAGCACACCAAGTCCTAACAGTACTCCAAGTACCGATTCAATCCACCCAACACAAGGACGATACCATTCCTTAGGCATATCTCTTTTTTGTGCTCTTTACGGTGCTTCACCAAGCTGAGGCACTTTCGTTCTCGCACATCACCATAGCACCTAGAGGTTATTCTCTTCACAAAGTCCCCCACTCTTGTGACAGTCCTCTAAATGTCTGCGGAATGATTCTTAACCAAAATGTCTTACATCTAGGTGTCCCCAGAATGCATAGTGGTCCCTCGCTGGCCCGAGGGAAAATAGGTAGCTTTCATCTTCTACCTCCATCATGACTTCCTCGTGGTGACAACTTTATGTGCATGATATTTTTCTCATATATTCTTAACTCATTACAGTCCTAAAGCTTTAGCACTCCTCATGGCCACAATTTCCCATGCCTACAATCCCTCCATAGGTGGTCAATTTATCATTAATTCAAGAACATCAAACTTTTGAGCATAAGTCATGCCTTACTTCATTTCTCATTCATTGGATAAGAGCCTTTTCAATTTATTTTAACACCAGAATTGACAAGAAGGCATTTACAAGAAGCCACAAAACCTTTTCAATTTCTTATAACAACATAATTCACAAGAAACCACATAAAACCTGGGAAACTTGACAATGCAAACACCCCTTACTCATTAAATTCAATTTATTACACTAGAATTAAAAATTCACTCACTGTTTCAATTTTATATATACTACATCTGAACTTTTTATCTACTAGATATTATAAGCCTTCAAACAAATCTGTGAACTATTTATCAACTAGATACTATAATCCTTCAATAGGGTTTATGGGTGCTCTTGCCCTGTGAGTCCGATGTTGTTATTTGTCTTGATTTGGTTGTATCACAATGGGATTATCAAACTTTCGTTTCGTATACGTTGTGTATCTTCATAAAGGAGCATGGCTGTCCCAGATCCTTCGGGCATGTAATCATACCTTTCATTTTTTGTAAATACTAAAGTGCATATAATTATTCACATTTAATCAAAGAAAAATTAATGTTACTGTTTGATTGGTTGATTATACATAATGAGCTGGATCTCATCCTATGGATGCTTCTACATGGAATTCACCGTGGTTCTATGACCAAAACCAATTAGTCTTGTAATCAGTATTGAATTCAAATATTGATTGATTGAGAGCATATATTATCCTCAAAGTACCTAGGATTCACTTTGAATTCACATGGGAAGAAAAATGTTAAATGGAGGATATATCATTTTACGGTACTAAACACCAGAAGTTGGGAGATGGTTCACTTATTTCAGGTGTTTAATGTTGGGATGTATAATATAGGAGACAAATTAACTAGACAAATTAACCAAAATGTGATCCACTCAGAATTTCCAAAATATTTTAGTCAGAAACCATACCAACGTCAAACACGGTAGGAAATGATCATATAAGGTGCTCTTAGAAGTTAGGAGCATAGTATGGTGCCAGGTTGATGACAGAGGAGTCATTTTCAAAATATCTTTCAGAGATTGAATGGGACAAACACCTGAAATGTGACTATGTTAAATCATTGATAGAGACATCGATAAAAACATTTGTTTGATGCTTCCAAGGCATTGAGATACTGCTTCTCATACAGTACTAGCCGGTTTACTCCATTATATTTTGTGATATCACTGACTGAATGGTAGAGATATAGATTGAACAATGTTGTGGTGTAAATCCAATGAAATTGCTGAATAGGTGGAAGGAAAGGTCCAATTATTTAACCTGAATTTATAGGAAGTTTAAACATGTTGTTAATATTTGAAACAATGGCGCAACCATTTTATTTACCTGAATAAATCATTTTTAAGGAAGTTCTTATTGTATTTTGAAAAGGATCACTAAGACTGCAAGAATCATACAACAGACTAGAACTGAAGTCAAACCAACAGTTCAACATATACTACATGACAATTGTCAAGAAGAGACCAAAGGATCTGCTATGATGATTCCCCTAGCCAAAATCATTCATGTGACTGGGACAAACTAAGCAGCTCAACGTACTCGTGAAGCTTTCATGCTCTTGGATTTTATGGAAGAAAGACATATTCTCAAAACTGGGTTTTCTACTAAATAAGTAAACAGATACTAGAAGAATTATTTAAGTATGCCCAACTTGTCAAACAATCTTTCATAAATGAGAAACTATTTCGGTGATGAGTCTGCATCTCATGGAATATTTCATTTTTCAAACTAACTCGTTTTTCTCATCATTGGCATCATTTTTAAAACTTTTTGCAGCTCCAGAAATCCAGGTCTCTAGGCTATCTAAAGAGGCTTATTTTTGAAACTCTAGGATTTCAAATAATCTAATGGGGTTTGCCACTGGACAGTTAGCACTAAGGGTTTGCTACACCAATAGGTGAAACTTTTAATTAATCTGCTACTTAGACTTTAACATGGCACCTTTTGGAGCCTATTTATCATGTGTATTAATATTTACTACCTGGTCCCCATTTTCCATTTTCAGATCAGTTAGTGGCAGAGATACCCTCTCTTTCTCTGTCTCTCTCACACACATGGCAGTGACCCAAAAATATTAAAAATTAGTTACAATTGATTCAATGTCTAACATTGGGGAGCTTGTCATCAATTCCCAGCAAATTAAATATCGTTACAATAGCAGGAAGACTCTTTATGAATAATGCGGTATGCATAAACTAAAAATAGAAGATTTATTCATGCAGATTTGAGTCACAAACACTATTTCCAGACACATGATCGGTGGCTACAAGACCATCAATGCTAATTTATTGAGAGAATAAAAAAATCAATTTACATATTTTGTTCAATATTGACAATTTAAATAAATTAAACTATTCCCCGTATAGTGCTCGCCATGGAACTCAACAGGTACCCATATAGAAGCCACATAAGCTTACCTTTCCCACTTCTATGAATTGTTTTGCAAAAGACGAAATCAGGAGAGAGTATGAACTGATCCTGAGAGAGTATGAACTGTCGCATTCACAATTTCTTCCAATGTAATCCTGCAAAACTATCATGTTAGCCCATTCTTGTAGAAATTCAGGCCTGCAGTAGATTAATTTCACCCACAACAATTAACAATTGATCATGCAAAATTATCAACAATGGAGACTGAATATGGAGCTG
>LPNX010612615.1:308592-332260 GCA_001517045.1 Pseudotsuga menziesii
TAATTCCTATACACTATCCTCATGAGCAATGCAATGAGCACCCCGACTGCTGACTCATATCGCAGCCATAGGTCAGAAGTTAAAAGGGGGTTTTCCCACTCATTAAAATCAATTTCATAGCTTACTGATCGATCACATAGGGTATGGGAAACTGATTTGGAACCTAAGGAGAAAGGATTTACTTGTCTCGATTAAGAATCGAAGCAACCAAACAGTCTGATGTCAAATATTTGGATAACTTACCTATGTGGTTCGATTAGTCCTGCCAATGAAAAAACCCAAAAAAAATAGGAAGACGCCATAACCTCATGCAAACAAACATGCAGTCAGGAGAAAGGGTGAGGACGCATCTAGGGTTTTCTCTAGATTTTGAAAAAGGGAAAACCCGCAAAATGCAACCATGGATATTCTAGAACCCTGGGCAATCAAACTTAGTCTATATAAGGTAAGTGCAAATGTTACTCCCATAATAATTTCCCAAAGTTATATACTTCCCTTTGTTCCAAAGAAAGAATATAATCCCCCTCAAATGCAGCCTGTAACTTAAAGGAAACCGCGTAGATCCAAAAAAATCAAACTACACCAAAATTTCGGAGCTAAAGGTTTTAACTACATCGTCAAGATATTGCCATTGAATATGCAGGGTGTCGAAAGGATGAGGGTGAGCTTAGGCCAAGCAGGCATACTGGAGAGATATTGACTATCATAACCAATAGCCTGTAGCACAATATTGGGATCTTAAAAAAAAAAATCTCTGACTCAGAAATTTCGAAAATAAAAAGAATTAAAAACCTCAACTAGCTCATCATATCATCTAGATGTTGAGCGTGAGGTTTGGTTTGCTGTGCTTCTTCCTTTCTACCATTAATACACCCATGAACTAGATAAAAAAAACAGTTTATATTACCTAGGCCCAACCGCTTCAAAAGAATGATTATACCTGACTGAAAGGACGCCCACGCTTTGACAGTTGGTTCCATCAGCTAGTGTGCATAGGTAAATGCATGATTTTCTAAATCTCAGGCTTACCCAGTGCCAAGGTCATTCCCCCTAGCCAGCGCGCCACTCCAGACATATATACTATTCGCTTCCTTCAAAATAAGGCCATCCTCATCCTATCAGTCTGACCCAACCCTGACTTGGTGGTGCTGCTATAACTGTCGGACAAGTTTTTAGGCCATCATCCTCGCAACTGTTTCATCCCTAAGATCACTGTGCATTCAGAATTTATTTAATTCCTTCCTCGGCGTGACTATTGCGTTCATAAATTATTTAATTCCCCTCCTCCTCTCAAGCCGAGATTAACGCATAGATTTAATCCAATAGTTTTGCTAAAGGACTTTAATCCTCCTTTAAAATAGAATATAAAGGTTACAATGTAAAAGGGATTTGAGTAATGTTTGTCAAAAATACCTAATCATTCGTTAGGTCTAACAGGAAATAATTCCATCATTTAGACTTTAAAATAATAATAATTCATGTCTTCTTTTTATAAATAGACTTTACTGTCCAAAGGACATAATACTATATTTTTCTTTGTCCTTATGATATAATTTATATCATAATATTCCATGTTTGCTTATTTATTGTTTTCCTTATAGATGGACTACAAACTATGATACTTGTCTTTTTGCAGACTTAATTTATCATTACATCATATCTCTTTTATTTATGGTTCTTCTTATATATATATTTCAAATAAAAATACTTTATCTTTTATGAAGACTTAATTTGTCATTTTCCTTCGTCCTTATGATATACTTTATATCATAGGCCTTTTATCTATCATTTTTTTTCTTATAGATAGATCTTCAATTAATAATACTTGTCTTTTAATTTTTGTCTGTCCTTATGATATGATTTATATCATATGTCTTTTGTCAAACCCTTTTTCTGATCCCTTAGCCCTAGTTCTTGTCGCACATGTGTTCGTCGGCCCTTTGTGTTATTAAACTTTCACCTAACTTTCAGGTTTCTTCTGGTGGGGCCTTGGCACTTGAGCACCTCACCCAGAAGCCCTCATACAATAATATTTAAAATCACAAAACTCTTAGGGGTATATAGGAGGAACATTACATCCTTTCCCCTTAAATTAACACCGTCCTCGGTGTTCTTGTCCTTCAATAATTTTTCCTTTCCTTTTGAGTCGTCCTTGATTGATTTGTATTTCCTGTCATGATCCTGCATTTAAAATCATACATATGCATGTATACTAGCATCGACATTGAAAATTATAAAATTTAGAAATCAACACTATACAATGGTTCCAATATACATGTCAGTTCTATTTGGCAATAGATAGACATATTACCTCATAGGTACCAGTTTACCTATAATGCACATACCTCTTCCCAGCATTATTCTTTTCTTTGGATTTCCTCCAACCCAGCACTCCAAGTGCTAACAGTACTCCAAGTACCAATTCAGGCCGCCCAACACAAGGACGATACCCTTCCTTAGGAGTATCTCCTTCTTGTGCTATTCAGGGTGCTTCACCATTATTCTTTTCTCTAGATGTCCTCCATCTCAACACACCAAGTGCTAATAGTACTCCAAGTACTGATTCAATACACCCAACACAAGGACGATAACCTTCCTTAGGCGTATCTCCTTTTTGTGCTCTTCAGGGTGCTGCACCAAGCTAAGGCACTTCCGTTCTTGCACACCACCACAATTCCTAGAGGTTATTCTCTTCACAGAGTCCCCCACTCTTGTGACAGTCCTCTCAATGTGTGTGGAATGAGTCTTTACCAAAATGTCTCACATCTAGGCGTCCCCAGAATGCATAGTGGTCCCTCGCTAGCCCGGGGGAAAATAGGTAGCTTTCATCCGCTAGCTCCGCCACCACTTCCTCGTGGTGACAAATTTATGTGCATGAGATTTTTCTCATATCTTATTAACTCATTATAGTCCTAGAGCTTTAGCACTCCTCATGGCCACAATTTCCCATGCCTGCAATCACTCCATAATTGGTCAGTTTATCATTAATTCAAGAACATCAAACTTTTGAGCATAAGTAATGCCTTCATTTCTCATTCATCGGATAAGAGCCTTTTCAATTTATTTTAACACCAGAATTGACAAGAAGGCATTTACAATAAGCCACAAAACCTTTTCAATTTCTTATAACAACATCATTCGCAAGAAACCACATAAAACCTGGGAAATTTGGCAATGCAAACACCCCTTGCTCATTAACTTCAATTTATTACAACAGAATAAAAAATTCACTCACTATTTCAATTTTATATATACTACATCTGAACATTTTATCTAGTAGATATTATAAGCCTTCAAACAAATCTGTGAACTATTTATCAACTAGACACTATAAGCCTTCAATAGGGTTTATGGGTGCTCTTGCCTTGTGAGGCTGATGATGTTATTTGGCTTGATTTAGTTGTATCACAGTGGGATTATCAAACTTTCGTTTCTTATACGTTGTGTATCTTCCTAAAGGTGTATGGCTGTCCGATATCCTTAGGGCATGTAGTCATACCTTTCATTTTTTGTAAATACTAAAATGCATATAATTCTTCGCATTTACTCAAAGAAAAATTAATGTTACCATTTGATTGGTTGATTGTGCATAATGAGCTAGATCTCATCCTATGGATGCTTCTACATGTAATTCATCGTGGTTCTACGACCAAAACAAATTAGTCTTGTAATCAGTATTGAATTCAAATATTGATTGATTGAGAGCATATATTATCCTCAAAGTACCTGGGATTCACTTTGAATTCACATGGGAATAAAAATGTTAAATGGAGGTTATATCATCTTACGGTACTAGACAC
Source organism: Pseudotsuga menziesii (assembly GCA_001517045.1). Taxonomy (NCBI): domain Eukaryota; kingdom Viridiplantae; phylum Streptophyta; class Pinopsida; order Pinales; family Pinaceae; genus Pseudotsuga; species Pseudotsuga menziesii. Next base: position 312,393 of record LPNX010612615.1, read on the forward strand.
CAGAAGTTGGGAGATGGTTCACTTATTTCAGGTGTTCATTGTTGGGATGTATAATATAGCAAACAAATTACCAAAATGTGATCCAATCAGAATTTCCAAAAGATTTTAGTCAGAAACCATACCAGTGTCAAACACAGTAGGCAATGATCATATAAGGTGCTCTTAGAAGTTAGGGGCACAGGATGGTGCCAAGTTGACGGCAGAGGAGTCATTTTCAAAATATCTTTCAAATATTGAATGGGACAAACACATGAAATGAAAGGGACGTTTAAAATATTCATGCATGCGATTATGATATGGTTTAATTAGGATTGTGGGTTTATATATATAAACAGAGATTCGATCTTGGAACAAATGGATAGTCACAATGGTTACTCTGTTCGTTTATTTATGATAATGTATTTTTAAATGAAATGTTTTACTACTAAGTTTGTATTCAACGGGTCATACCTTGAAAGGTATTTAATGGTATATTATCTCTGAATTTAATATAAAACATTCAATTTGTACTTTAGTTTATATTTAATGTATTTAGTATATTAGCTTGTAACACTATTTATATAACTGTTTACACACACACACACACACACACACACACACACACACACACACATATATAACTCTTATTTCTGAACTAGTCTTTAGTTAAATATAAAGCAAGCCTCCGCTGACAAGTGGAATATGTCAGCAGAGTAATAAATCCTAAAGAACGATTATATAATAGATGGAAATAAAACCTAGTTTACAGTAAACACCGTCTAAGTATTGAAATAATACAGACAAAAACTTAGATGTACAAACCCTAGTAAATATAGCATAAGATATAATTTGCAGCCTAAAGTTAATATTTAAAAATGCAAACCCTAAGATATTTTAACCAGAAAATAAAACACATAGGGTTAGGAGATGCATTGTAATGATTTACCTAGCATATCCAACATTTAATTTAGAAGAATAGAATAGAGAGTGAAGGGATTCATACCTGTAACTTTAAACTATGTTAATGGCTGAACCTACACACTTAAATAACCGACATTAACAATTCAAGACATATCAAACCTCTGCTTTTTTTTTACCAAATCACTTGGAAACTACCATGTTCCTCCCAACAATGACCCGGAACATTTCCTAGTTTAAATATGGATCCCCGCGAATTGGACTGCAACATGCAAGTAGCTTAGAGCTCTTAAGGTAGGGTTTCCTATCTGGTATATCAGATTTGTATCACTTCTCCTTTTTCCTTCCACGAAAATTTTCTCCAATAATTACTTGAGAGAAAGACAAGAAGAGAATGACTCCTCTCATGATAGCTCAAAACCCCAAGCCTTTCCTTGGATTGAGTATTTATAGACACACTTTTCAGTCAAAGAGAGTTAAATCAAGAAACCTTGGTTTCTTGCTTTAACCCTTTTCAATTACTTTGGGTAATTATCAATATTTTAACTTGGAAAATTTCTACTAGTTCCTAATTAGACTTTTTAGGTTTTGGACTATTTATTATCTTTACATAATAAATAATAATTGGATGGAGCTTATCTTTCTCTTTCATCATTAATATTATAATTATATATACCATGTATAAAATACATAATAATATATCACTTGTTAATGACACATATACCATGATCCCTAGACTTAATGACACTTCTTCAATAAGGTGAAGTAGGTATATGGTTTAGGTCTACCAGACTAGGCAACTCTAAACATCCTTGCATGTTGGATTTCCCTGTATAACGTGGTATTTCTTCAGTACTTTGATGAGAATATAGATATTCAAAATTTCATTTAATCACTTATAAATAAGTATGATGAGATCAATATTTTTCACGAGTTGTTTTCACTCAAAAGTTTATTAAATTCTTTTCAATTACCCCTAGCGCTTACCATAGCCCATACTCAATGCTTTAGCAAAGAGTTACAAATCAATGCAATTCGAGAGCTCTTCACTCAACACTAATGCTAGGATGTACTTGTACGATACACCTAGAGATACAACAGGCATGGATCCAATGTTCCAGAGCTTATGCTCAACATCAACATGGAAGGCTTCAGAGCTTGTTCCAAACACTTCCAATCATATTTTCATGTGTTCCAGAGCTTCTCACTCAACACAAAGGTAGGTACTCATGCGGTCTAGACCTCCTCTCTCAACACAAATCACCAAAAACTCAAGTTCTCCAGAGCTCCTCACTCAACACAAATCATCAACCACTTAAATTCTCCAGGGCGTCCTGCTCAACACAAATCATGAATCATTCAAGTGCTCCAAAGCTTCCTGATCAACAAAAAGCATCCCATCAATCATGTGTTTCAGGGTCCATGCCGAACATAGACAAGCATATATATATATATCATTGTTGGGGCGCGCTCCTTAATGGTCACTAGTTTTGGTAACTCTGTGGCTTTTATGGAAGCTTGTAAGCGGAGTTGCAACTCAAAATAGTCTTAGGGGTGTTGGGGTTGAGTCAAAGACCTCTTTTTTGTAATTGTCCATAAAATTCGGGTGTAAGCCCATGATTTTGTAATAGTGCACTTGTATAAATAGGCACTCATGTAAATATGCCAAGATTATCTAATGAAATGAGGATCATCTGATGCGAAGAAGATAGATCTATTTTTGGTTTTTAAGGTCAAGTCCCAGCTGTGTGCATGGACAACCTCTGCAGCTATGTGCACAGAGGGTTTTGTAAGGAAAGGAACTGCAACTAAGTGCGCAGCTTAGAGATTGTAAGAAAGGAACTGCAGCTAAGTGCGTAGCTTAGAGATTGTAAGAAAGGAACTGCAGCTAAGTGCGCAGTTAGATTTGAAGGGTGGATCTACTATTGAGTGCGTAGATCAGACTGTTGTTTTGAAGAAGTGGAATAAAAGTGCAGTTTTGTGGACGTAGCCCCTACACTAGGGGTGAACCACATTATATGTTGTGCTGTGGTTCTTTTGTGTTGTTTTTGTTATGGTTTTATTTTATGCATTGACAAGTAGATAATTGATAAAGTAAGATAACTGTTAATATTAGCTTCGTTGTGAATTCCCAGTTAAGGGTTAAGCAAGAAACGTCTTTTATCTAACTGCGAAGCTAATTAAGTGAATATCGAAGCTCTTTTTGGTATAAATATTTGTTGTTAAGGCTAAAGGTACATTAATATCCCTCTTCTGCTTGTAGAAACCTGGTTCTGCGGCACCCCATAGCTGTTTTAGGTGAGACTGCAACCTGTTCGCAGGTTGTTGCCGAAAGGGCCAACACTGTGGGTCTGTTTGTTGTTGCGAAGTTAATGGTATAAAACCCGGGTCTGCCCTATAGCCCAACAAATTGGTTTCGTTGCCGGTTGAACTCAGTATCTGCTCAAGAGGGATTTACGTCGTACCTGAAGGGCTATGTTTTGGAGGCCCTCAGTAAAAGAAATCGGTGATTGGGTTGCAGCTACCTATCATAAATTTGTTGAACAAGAAAATAAGGATCCTCTTCGTAGCTCAGACGAATTCTTACAAAGGTACGTTTTTGCTGATATTTACGAAATTTTCTTTGGTAGTATCCACATGGAATTGCACCATTGGTTATCGAGGTTGACAGAGCGAAGGACGAACTTCCAAGAAGATCAGTTTCCTGACTGGACCCCAGCAAGAGTTAATATATTGAAAAGAGTGAATAACGTGATATCGCACGCTGTTGATTTTTGGACAACGCGAACCCTTGAAGATTTTGTGATAGAATTTGCCATTGACACAAGTACCTCTTTTAGCGAAGCTGAAAGGCAGTTCTTCAAAGGACCAAGGGGTAAGTACCTAAATTCATTTAGTCTGCAAATTAAAATGCTCTTGGCTGAGAAGGGCATATTGCTTATAGAATCATATTGCTAGAATTATTTTTACTAACCTATGTTTGGAAGTGAAAGTAACTTCGACAAGCAAAGTGGTTCGCTACGAAGTGGTAAAAGATACAAGAGAAACTTGGAATCCTATACCCTAGGTCAGAATACCGAGTATATGCCAGAAGACCCTGAATTTGAAGAAAACCCTTTTGTTAGAAATCCTCCTATCACCCTGCAGCGAAGATCTGCTACCCTTGGGAACCCGTCGCAGTCTGGTAGTAACCCTAGCCCGAGTATTCCGGTTGCAGGTCAGTCTACCCCAGTAATTTCTCCACCCCCTCAGTTTGCTATGGCCCATATGACTGATGATATCAAGCTCCCAGTTTTCAAAGGAACTGGATCAGAGGATCCAGAACAGTTTTGGTTTCTATGCGAAGCTGTGTGGATAGCTCAGAACATTTTGGATCAAGATGTAAGAAGAGTGCAGCTGGTCACTTCTTTTAGAGACCGAGCCTTGACTTGGTTTATGAAGTTTTCTAGTACTCAGAACCATGTCTTGGCTAATATTAAAGCAGCAATGATTAAAGAGTTCAAGAAGCCTAAATCAGAATCACAGTGTATAACTGAATTGAAAGAGATTCAATAGAGACAAGGTGAATTAGTTTGGGATTTTGATCAGAGCTTCAAAGTTCTGCTAGATCAAGTTAGTTTCACTATTGGACCAGCACAGCATAAAGAATGGTTTATTGCAGCCTTATTACCTCATATCAGAATGCCACTCCTACAACAGAAGGTTGTTGATTAGCAAGAGGATTTGGAGATTGCCATGAAACTAGAGACAACCCCTGTCAAAGATAATTCTGGCATAGCAAAAATACAAGCGCAGTTAGCAGAAATGGCTTTGGAGCTGTGCGACATGAAAAAAGGGAAGTGTATTCGTGAAGAGGTGTGGTGTACACGATCTAGGATAGAAGGTCATGACAAGGAACAATGCCCTGCGCTAATAAATTACCTGAATGCTAGTGTGCCAAACCCATTTAACCCTAATGTGTTATATTGTGAGATTTGTAGAACAACTGGCCAGCATCGACCTGAAGACTACTATTTGCTACAAAGATATGTGCAAGTCCCTAAGAATCCCTATTGCAAGTTCTGTAAGTCAGTGGGACACAGCGAAGAGGAATGTCGCAGCTTTGACCTTATGCGAGAGTGAACATATGATGCTTATAGGGTACAAAATGATGCAAAAGGCAATGATGGATATGGTTACCGTGTTAGTACATCAGGTCGAGGTGCTCTTGGAGGTCATGGTCGTGGTGGTATGCTTGGAAGAGGTCGAGGCCAGGTTGTGTGCTATAACTGTAACCAGGTAGGTCATCTAGCTAGAGACTGTCGGAACCCAACTACGACATGTCGATATTGCAGAGTAGTAGATCATGTCATTGAGAAATGCCCACAACTGATAGCCAAGATACAAGAAATAAATAGCGCTCCTCAAAATATTCAGATGATTACTGTGGAGCAAAGACTTGTCCCAGCCATTAACGTTGTTACAAGGAGTGGAGCTACGACACAAGTGCAGCATAAGGAGAAACAACCTGACGAGGCTTGGGTTCGTAAGACCCCAACGAAAGTGACAACCTTAGATGTGGATAGAGAAAAAGAAACCTTTATGGAAGCCAAAAAATACTTTGTTGATTCAAGCACAACAGTAGCACCTGCATAGCAGCATCAACAACAGTCGGAGTCTCAAGAAGCTTCGACAAAGAAAGTAAGTACAATGTTGACATTTTTACAGAGTTTTATGAAGCTCTTATGAAATCGGAATGCTTTAAATGAGTTACAGAAAGTTATTGCTTCTTGCGAACCTCAGCGAAGCTCTGGTAAAGAAAAAACTGTTAATAGAGTTAGAAGAACTGGAAGAGAAATGAGATTGCATGCTTAGATAGGAGAGTATGACATGACTTATATCATATTAGACTTGGGATCCAAAGTCAATGTCTTAACTAAGCAGACATGGGAACAAATGGGAAAACCTACCCTTGAATGGTCCCCTATAGAATTGATATTAGCGAATCAGCAGAAGATTGTGCCCCTAGGAAGATTCTCTAGCGTCCCAGTAGACATTGATGGAGTCAGTACCTTAGCATATTTTGAAGTCATTGAGATAATTGATGATAGAAACCCCTATCCAACCTTGCTAGGAATTGAATGGGAAATAGAGAATTCTGCAGTAATTAATCTTAAGAACAGACAGATGACTTTTGAAGGAAAAGGCTTGAGAGTCATAGTCCCCTTGGACCCTTATCAAGGAGAAAGGTACACAGAGCCAGTCAGAGATGAGCATCAGGATGTTTTGGATCACATCTACAACATCACAGCTAAAGAGGAAGACTATGTTAACCCTACTACTGAAGGTATAATGGATTGGAAGTGTGATAGTTCTTGCATGACTGATTCAGATGAAGGCCTAGAGAATTGGCAGCATAGACTTTATGAGCTACATGAACATCGGTGTGCAAGAATCACCAAGTCTCTCAGATGGCTTGGCTCACAGACAAGAGTCTTACCTATTTTTGATGGCTTGACAGAACCCGAAGAGTTTATTTTGCAATTTTCAGAGTAGGTACCAGATTCACAGAAACTGGAAACTCTAGATTCAGTATTTAGAGACACAGCTGCTAGATGGTGGAATGGTTATAGAAAGTATATTCAGAGTTGGGAAGCTTGCCAAAAGCTTCTTCGCCTCAGATTCGTGGATCAACCTCAGGAGGTGCGAAGCAGGTTTAATGGTCAGACTAGCCCTCAAGAACATTTGGAACAGTGTTATGAAGCATGGAAGCATGTCCCTCGCGAAGAATGGGTACATTGGTTCGTGCACACCCTTGAACCTATTGTGAAGAAGTGGTATGCAGAGGTGGAGCTTCACCATGGTACTGTAATTTGGGATAGTCTTGTTGATAGTTTTGTGCTGACATTTTCTATTAATGAGGTGTGTCGTGCTTTAAACGCAGCTGTTAGTCTAATCCACACTAAGGTGTTTGATGGTAAAGAAATAGCCGACTACCAACCTGACTGGAAAGAACAAGAAGCTAATGGAGTAGAATGCTATAACCTTGCAATTGACGAGGATGATGACCCACGCAACATAAAAATTCCTGATTCAGAAGGACACTGCGAAGTACATGGACCATCAGTCGAAGCACCAGAAGTGACTCAGCCCTTGAAGACAAGGCAAGTAAACATTGGGTCAGAGGAAATGCCTAGGTATGCTACTAATTGAGATTATTGGGATGAAGAAATGGTAAGCAAAGTGACCCAACTTCTCTATGCATATTAGGACCTATTCTCGACGAAGTTCTCAGAAATGAAAGGTATCCTTGGTGATATAGGAGTGAAAAAAGTCCCTCTGAAACCTGATGCGAAGCCTGGGAAGCAGCGCCCTTATAGGTTGAACCCTAATTATAAAGAAAAATTCAGGATGGAGCTCGATAAGACGCTCGCAGCAAGAATCATTGAGGCTGTGCAAGACATTCTGTCGCAGGACGAAGGTCGAAGCTCTGTTGAAGCCGGTATCAGGAAGTGTCGAATATCCTTATTATGGAGCAGCTGGAGTTACTGGTGGTGCCGAAGAAGGACAGGTGTGTCGGATTTCAAAACTTGACCATTAAAAAAAATCAGAATTGGCGGTGCCGGTACGTTAACTGCATTAACTGCCTGTAATAATGAGATCCTGAGAAATCTAGCGCTGTTTGGACAAGATCTTTGTCGGATTTGGTGTCTTCAATGCACAATTATGGTAGATTTGATCGATGGACTCTATAAGAAGACACATAGACCTACGGAAATCGCATTATGCATTTCCTTGAATCTTCCAATTGAGTCCATGTCATCTGATCGCGAACTTCATAAACTAGTGAGAGAATTTGAGCAGACGGGTTTGATGAACCTTATGAGCAACCCACCGACCTTTGCACCCTGCGAAGAAACTCCCCCAACACCGACTCAGCCAGTGCAGACACGATCTACCAGGAAGAAGTTTAAACCAGAAGTTCGCTCTAAGAGGAACGAAGACAGACACAAGTAATCAGGGAAAATATCGGAGGATCCTAAGATGAACCCTTCTGGCTCAGCAGAGGTCCCACCTGCAGGTTTTGAAGACTTCGACGAGGCGAAGAATGTTGCATCACACCGACCCCCTTATCTTTCTCCTGTTCGACTAGGAGTTCAACTACCTCGGCGGACAAAGAAGTTCACATTACGCACCCCTTCACTACCACCGGGTGTGCAGTTGGTCAGGACAATGACAGGGAAAGTAGATCGGCTCAGGTACGCCGACCATGATACAAATGATCGTGGGAAATTTCCACAGTTTGCACCTGGGACATACTTACACTCTTTCCACTGTCTGGAGACTGGAGCGACACTATTAGAAGTGAAACAATGGGCTGTTGGCTTAGACAGAGAAGGCTTGCTGAAAATGCTGAACGTTCCCCACTTCAGTCGCAGCACGCAAGTTACCATGGTAGTCAAGAAATTATTGGCATTGGTACATGATGGGCATCTATGGATTGCTCATGAAAGAATCCCTATTAATGGAGAGTTGGTTAATAAGATCATAGGTTTGCCACAGGAAGGGCCTGATCCTAGGATTGAGTTCGTTGGAAAGCACGAAGACATGAAGCTGGCACAGCATATGAAGGAACTCTTTGGGCTGACAAAAGGAAAGCGAGGATATCAAACCTTGACAATCCAGCACCAAAACATTCGCTTCACAGCAGAGCTCTTAGCCTGTAAATTAATGAGGAAGTGCAGGCTGAGTGAAGTTCTTGCACCAATTATCAGTATTGCTACAAACTGTGCTGAAGGCTACAGTTACAACTGGGCAGCGTACATTGCTAAGGAATTCCTTGAAGATGTCCGCGACGCGCAGGAGAAAGGTAGACCCTTTCACTATTCATGGTTGTCAGTGCTTATTGCACTGGTAGGATGGAAAGAACCTACCGAGGCACAATTTTTTGATGTGCCTCCGCATATGCCTAGCGCAACAAAGTACGCATCCCTGTGGGTGTCGCAGGAAAGAAGCTCCCAGCAAATGATGAACTACGTGTTCTCCTTTTACTCGATGAGTATCTCATATGAGATTCTGAAGACGCCGTGGCTAAGTAATGAGCTATTTGCTCAATATGATGGAGCGGCCAACTTCAGGGCTGACATGCATCATGTCTTTATTCAGGCCCGCGCAGATAACAAGCACAAATGGTCAAAGTTGCCATATGTGGTGAACGAGGAAGATATCCTCGCAATAGTTAAACAGTGGCCGGCTGAATGGGTGAAGGACACAGGGACAAAACCTAACATTCCAGTCCCTCCAGTCACCAATGTGGGCACTGGCCCTAGCCACACACAACAGATTGACCCACTCGAAGAAAGCGAAGAACAGAGTGAATTGCAACAGAGTGAAGGCGACCAGGGTGACGGAGATGAAGACAAAGAAGAAGATTCGGTCAAAACCGTCTCAGATCCCACTTGACCAGATAAGCGCAAGTCGCCAGTGTTGGGGCGCGCACCCTAACGGTCCTTAGGATGGGTAACTCCATGGAGTTACGGGAGATTGTAAGCAGAGTTATGACTCAAAACAGTCTTAGGGGTGTCGGGGTTGAGCAAAAACCTTATTTTGTAATAAACCCATGGTTTAAATCTAGGTTTTAGGGTTCGGGGTGCCCATGGTTTAAGTCCATGGGTTTGTAATAGTGCGCTGTATAAACAGACACTCTTGTAAATAAGTCAGGTTAGGCTTTTTTGTGTAAGATGAATTGATGCGAAGTTAAGGCTATTTTATAAGAAAAGGTTAAGTCCCAGCTGTGTGCATTGACGACCTTTGTAGTTGTGTGCGTAGAGGGTTTTGGTTGATTAAGGAAATCTGTAGCTGTGTGCACAGAGGCCTGCAGCTTTGTGCGCAACTTTGAGGAATTGAAGGGATCTGCAGCTGAGTGCGCAGATCAAAACTGTGGTTTTTGTAGAAAGTTGAATAAAACACAGTTCTGTGGACGTAACCCCTACACTGGGGGTGAACCACGTTAGATCTTGTGTCGTGGTTCTGTGTGTTGTTTCTATTGTGTTCTTTCATGCATTAATATCTATATATCTGATAAGTAAAGATCTCTACTAGATAATAACTTCGCTGTGAATTCCCAGTAAAGGGTTGCGCAAGGCACTGTTTGTTTATCTAACCGCGAAGCTAAATAAGTGAATGTTAAGCTCTGTGATTTATATTTATAATCTGTTTAAAAGATAAAGGTATAGTAATATCCCTCTTCTGCTTGCAGAAATCTGGTTCTGTGGCACCCCATAGCTGTTTCGGGTGAGACTGCAGCCTGTTCACAGGTTGTTGCCGAAAGGGCCAACACTGTGGGTATTTTGTTGGTGCGAAGTTAAATGTATAAAACCCGGGTCTACCCTATAGCCCAACAAATTGGTTCCGTTGCCGGTTGAACTTAGTATCTGCTCAAAAGGGGTTTACGTCGTACCTCGAGGGCTATGTTTTGGAGACCCTCTAGGAAGGAAATCAGTGATTGGCTTGATGAGACTTATCTAAAATTCACTGAGCAAGAGAACAAAGATCCACGTCGTAGCGCAAACGAATTTTTACAAAGGTATGTTTTTTGTGATGTCTATGAAATTTTCTTTGGTAGTATCCACATAGAGTTGCACCATTGGTTATCCAGGTTAATAGAGAAAATGACAAACTTCCAAGAACGTCAGTTTCCTGCTTGGATCCCCACGAGAATTAATATACTAAAAAGGGTGAACAACGAGATATCCTGCGCTGTTGATTTTTGGACAACGCGAACCCTTGAAGCATTTGTGATGGAGTTCGCCATCGACACGAGTAACCCCTTTAGTGAAGCCGAGCGACAGTTTTTCAAAGGACTAAGGGGTAAGTTTTTGAATTCATTTAGTTTGAGAATTAAAATGCTATTGGCTAAAAAATGTATATTGCTAATTGAATCAGACTGTTAGATTTAGTATTACTAACCTATGGTTGTAAGTGAAAATACCTTTGACGAGAAAAGTGGTTTGCTGCGAAGTGGCAAAAGGTACAAGAGAGATTTTGGATCCTATTCCCAGGGTCAGCATACCGAGTATCCCCCTGTAAATCCCGCAGATTTAGAACCCGAAGAAACCCCTTCTGTTGGAAACCCTTCGGTAACCCCGCAGCGAAGACCTATTATCCCTAAGAACCCGTCGCAGTCTGAAAGTCACCCTAGCCTAAGTATTCCTGTCACAGGTTAGTATACCCTAGTAAGTTCCCCCCCGCATACTTCCAGTCCCCCTCCCTCATCCCCTAGACCTGCGATGGCCCATATGAATGACGACATTAAACTCCTTGTTTTCAAAGGAACTGGATCAGAGGATCCAGAACAGTTCTGGTTTTTATGTGAAGCAGTGTGGACTGCTAAGTCCATTACGGATCAAGATACAAAAAGAGCGCAGCTGGTTCATGAAGTTCTCCAGCACTCAGAACCATGCATTGCCTAATATAAAAACAACAATGATAAAGGAATTTAAGAAGCCGAAATCAGAGTCGTAGTGTATCATGGAGTTGAAAGAGATTCAGCAGAAGCATGGTGAATCAGTGTGGGACTTTGATCAGAGGTTCAAAGTTCTGCTAGACCAAGTCAATTTCACCATTGGACCTGCGCAGCACAAGGAATGGTTCATTGCAGCGTTGCTACCGCATATCCGAACTCCACTCATGCAATAGAAGGTTGCTGACCAGTAGGAGGCTCTAGAAATCGTGATGAATCTTGAAAACGCCCCTGTCGCAGACAATTCTGGTATTGCTCAAATTCAAGCGCAGTTGGTAGCGATGGCTCTGGAACTTCGGGATATGAAACAAGGAAAACCCAGTTGCAAAGAGATTTGGTGTACACAATGTCACGCTGAAGGTCATGCCAAGGAACAGTGTCCTATGGTAAGAAATTACCTGAATATTGGTGTGCCAAACTCGTTTACCCTGCAAGTTCTTTATTGTGAGCTTTGCAGAAAAACAGGGCAGCATCGACCTGAAGATTGCTATCTGCTACAGAGGTATGGACAAGTACCCAAGAACCCTTACTGCAAATTCTGTAAGTCCATAGGACATAATGAATATGAGTGTCGCAGTTATGACCTCATGAGAGAATGCACCTAGGATGCCTATCGGGTACAAAATGAGGGACCGAGTACTGATGGCTATGGCTACCGGGGTGGTGCATCAGGTAGAGGTGCTTTTGAAGGCCGTGGTCGTGGTAGTATGGCTAGCAGAGGACGCGGTCAGGAGGTGTGTTATAACTATAACCAGGCCAGACATCTGGCTCGTGATTGTCGAAACCCCACTACGACATGTCGGTATTGCCGGGAAGTAGATCATTTGATCGAGCAGTTCCTGTAGTTGATAGCTAAGATTCAGGAAAGAAATAGTGCCCCTACTCAGAATCTTCAAATGATTTTCGTCAAGAAAAGACCTGCCCCAACCATTAATATTGTTACCCGGAGCGGAGCTACGACGCACATACAGAATAAGGAGGAACAACCTGACGAAGCTTGGGTTTGTAAGGCCCCTGTGAAAGTTCCTGCCTCTGATCTTGAAAAAGAGAAAGAGACATTCATGGAAGCCCAGAAATATTTTGTGGATTCTAGTACATCAGTAGTACCTGCACAACCACATCAGCAGCAGTCGCTGCTGCAAGAAGCTTCGCTGGATAAAGTAAGTACCTTGTCCTCCTTTTTACAGAGTTGTCTGAAACTCTTAAGAAATCAGAATTCTTTAAGTGAGTTGCAGAAAGTTATCGCTTCCTCCAAACATCAGCAAAGTTCTGGTCAGGAAAAACCTGTTAATAGAGTCAGGAGAATTGGCAGGGAAATGAGATTGAATGCTCAGATAGGTGAATATGATATGACTGATGTTATTTTGGATATAGGATCAGAGGTAAATGTCTTAACCAAACAGACCTGGGAACAAATGGAAAAACCTACCCTTGACTGGTCACCTATACAGTTGAGATTAGCCAATCAGCAGAAGATTGTGCCCCTAGGATGATTCCCTAATGTCCCAGTAGATATTGATGGCATCTGTACTGTATCAAACTTCAAAGTTATTGAGATCATTGATGATAGCAATCCCTATCCAGCCTTGTTAGGTATTGAGCGGGCAATGGCAAATGCTACAGTTATTAACCTTAAGAAGAGACAGATGACTCTCGAAGGGAAAGATTTGAGAGTCATAGTCCCATTGGATCCTTCCCAAGGAGAAAGGTACACAGAACCCCTCCGAGATGAAGATCAGGATGTGTTGAACCATATCTACAATATTACAGCGAAGGAAGAAGATTATGTTGATCCTAATGCCGAAGGTATTATGGATTGGCAATGTGACAGATCCTATATGAAGGATTCAGATGATGGTCTAGAGAATTGGCAGAACAGATTCTATGAGCTACATGGCCACCGTTGCGCAATAATTACCAAGTCTCTTAGATGGCTTGGCTCGCAGACAAGACCCTTACCTGTTTTTGATGGTTCGACAGACCCAGAAGAGTTTATTGAGCAATTCTCAGCCCAGATACCAGACTCATAGAAAATGGATATTTTGGACTACGCATTCAGGGCCACAGCAGCCAGATGGTGGAATGGTCACAAACAATACATTCATAGTTGGGAAGTTTGCCACCAGTCCCTTCGCCTGAGATTCACGGATCGACCACAGGAGGTCCGGAGTAGATTTAATGGTAAGACTAACCCTTAGAAGCATTTGGAGAAATGTTATGAAGCCTGGAAGCATGTACCTCATGCAGAGTGGGTACATAGGTTTGTGCATACCTTGGATCCTGTTACAAAGAATTGGTATGCGGAAGTCGAGCTTCACCGGGGTACTGTAAGTTGGGATACTCTTATTGACAGTTTTGTATTGACATTTTCTATTAATGAGGTTTGCCCTGCTTTAGACGCAGCTATTATGTTGATCCATACTAAGGTGTTTGATGATCAAGAGATAGAAAAATACCAACTGGATTGGAAGGCACCAGAATCTAATGCAGTCGAATGTTATAACCTTGCAATTGACGAGGATGACGATCCACGCAACATTGATATTCCGGAGTCAGAAGGCCACTGCGAAGTTCATGGACTAGCATTCAAAGTTCCTGAGTTGACACAGCCCCTAAAGACGCGGACCATAAACATTGGCTCAGAAGAACAACCTAAGCATGCTACCATCAGAGATTATTGGGATGACGAAATGGTAAGCAAAGTGACCCAACTTCTCCATGAATATCAGGACCTATTTCCAACAAAGTTTTCAGAGATGAAAGGTATCCTGGGTGATATAGGAGTCATAAATATCCCCTTGAAACCTGATGCGAAGCCTGTGAAACAACATCCTTATAGGTTGAACCCTAAGTACAAGGAAAAAGTTAGGATGGAGCTGGATAAGATGCTTACTGCAGGAATTATTGAGCCCGTTGAGGAATCTGAGTGGGTCAGTCCTATGGTGGTGCAAGAGAAGAATACTAAGGGTGAAATCTGAATCTGTGTTGATCTAAGGAAGCTGAATGATGCTTGTCTACATGATCCTTTCCCCATACCTTTCACAGATGAAGTGTTAGACAATGTTGGGGGTCAAGAAGTGTACTCTTTTACTGATGGATTTTCAGGTTACGATCAGATCAGAATTGCTCCAGAGGATCGACATAAGACAACCTTTGCTACAGAAATGAGATCCTTTCAGTATACAGTTATGCCCTTTGGATTGAAGAATGCACTTGCTATATTTTCTAGAGTAGTCATCTCTGCGTTTAAGGAATATATACATAAATTCTTAGAAGTTTACTTTGATGATTGGACTATCTTTGGGCTACTAAAAGACCATATAACTAGTTTAAGACTTATGCTGGATAAATGTAGATAGCACCAGATTTCCTTGAACTTGAAAAAGTGTATCTTTTGTGGACCTTTTGGGATTCTTCTAGGTCACATTGTATGTAAACAAGGCTTGATGATGGATCCGGCGAAGATAGCTATTATTGTGAACCTGCCACCTCCAACATCTGTTAGACAACTTCGCACTACACTTGGTCATACTGGATATTACAGGAAATTTATTAAAGGGTATGCTCAGATTACTGCTCTGATGGAAAAGCAGTTGAAGAAAGATATTAAGTTCGAGTGGACACCTGAGTGTCAAGAAAGCTTGGATATTTTGAAGGAAAAGATGGTAACTGCTCCCATCTTAGTATTCCCTGACTGGAATAAGGAATTTCATGTGCATGTTGATGCATCCTCCATTGCTCTGGGTATAGTATTGGCCCAGTCAGGTGAAGGTAATATTGATCACCCCATTTCTTTTGCAAGTAGGAAATTGTCCACAGCAAAGAAAAATTATACTAGAACAGAACGAGAAGGTCTAGCTATGGTTTATGGATTACAGAAATTTTGACATTATCTGTTAGGATCTCATTTTAAGATGTTTACTGACCATTCTGCCTTGAAGTATTTGGTTAACAAGCCTGTGCTAGGTGGAAGGATATGCAGATGGTTGATTCTATTTCAGGAATATGACTTTGAGATCATAGTCAAACCAAGAAGACTGAATCTAGGACCTGACCACTTGTCGAGGCTTGAGTCGGGAGAAGAACCTACTAGCTTGGACGAGGGTCTTCCTAATGCCCAGTTGGTTGCCATCCAGATGGTTGATGAATACTTTCAGGATAATTTTTAGTATTTGTCTACAGGTTTTCCACCCGCTGAGATGACAACACAACAGAAGAAGCAGCTGGTGGTTCACACAGCTGAATTTACCTTAATAGCAGGACAATTATATAAGATGGGACTAGATGAAATACTGCGCAGATGTGTCCTAGAACATGAAAAGCCGTTAATTTTGGCTGAGGCACATTCTGGGGTAGCAAGAGGTCATTACGCAGGAAAAGCTACAGCACAGAAGATTCTGACAGCCGGATTATGGTGGCCCACAATTCACAAGGATGCAAGAGAATATTGCCACAGTTGCGACATCTGTCAAAGGATGGGCATACCATCCAGGAGGGATGAGATGCCTCTGGTTCCGTGGGTAACTTTACAACCCTTTGACAAATGGGCTATTGATTTTGTTGGACCTATCCCCCCCCCCCCCACCCCTGCCGCGAAGAAGTCAGGAGCAAGATACATTATTACAACAACTGATTACCTCACCCGATGGGCCGAAGCTCAACCAGTCAAGAACTGTAGCACTGCTACAGCTGCAAAGTTCATCTTCGATAACATCTTGTCCATATTTGGGTGTCCTAGAGTCCTTATGAGTGATCAGGGCTCACATTTTCTAAATAAGACTATTGAAGTATTGACTGAAGAATTTCATGTATATCATCAGAAGAGTACTGCCTATCATCCAAAAGAAAATGGGACTGTCGAAGCTTTTAACAAGATCCTTGGACAAGCTTTGACGAAGGTTTGCAACGTTAACAGAAATGACTGGGATCTTAGAATTCCAGCAGTACTATGGGCTTATAGGACCACCTGCAAGAAATTGACAGGCCGTACACCTTTTAGGTTGGTCTATGGGCAAGAAGAAATCATGCCCATGGAATACATTGTTCCTAGCCTTAGAATATCTTCTTTCACAGAGATGGATGACCCAACGATAATAACAAAAAGGCTGACAAAGATACTAGAACTTGACGACGACAGATTTATTGCAGGGTTCCAGCAACAAGTGCAAAAAGCTCGAGAAAAAGCATGGCATGATAGACATATCAAGAAGAAGCAGTTCCAGCAGGGTGGTCTTGTGCTCTTATATGACAGCAAATTCATGAAATTCTTGGGTAAGTTCAAGACACATTGGAAAGGACCATACATAGTGCAGAAAGTTACTAATGGAGGAACAGTCCAGTTAGCTAAGTTGAATGGAGAAATTTTACCCTCTATGGTAAATGGCAGTTGTTTAAACAAGTATAGGGACAGGCCAGGACCTCCTAATCATAAGTAACCCCAGGAAGGACAGTCTAACTACCAAGAACAGTTGAAATTGGGTGCTAGACTATAATGAAGTTGTCCTCAAAACTACGAAGTGTGGAAGACTGTCAAAGTTCGAAGGTTAATATTGTGTCGAAGGTTCTTGTCAAGGTGAAGCTGAAGCTAGCAGTTATGTCGGAGACTAAAAGTGTTTCGCAGCTTAAAATTTGACGGATGGGACAAACTAGACTTGGCGGCGCCGGCACGTGAACTTCCATCACTGCCTACAATAATGATATCTTGGGAAAATCTGGCGCCATGTGGACAGGATTTCTGACACTTCATCAGATTCAGAGTCATTAATACACCATGATGACAGATTCTATTTTGAGATTCTATAAGAAGCTACATCGGCCTGCGACTCATGCATTGTGCATGTCTTTGAGTTTCTTCAGTTAGCACTATGTCGAATGACCGTGAAGTCCAAAATTTATTACGAGTGGTCAGGGAGAGAGGTCTGCTGAACCTTCTGAGTAATCCACCTGGGAAACCATGCTCGACCAAGGCACAAAGAAAGGAAGAAGTTTGCTCTAAGGGGTCGGAAGAAAGGCAGAAGTGCGCTCTATGCCGCACAAAGAACAGCACCGGTCTTCAAAGAAAAACTCTGAAACATCCCAAGATGTATCCTACTGGTTTGACACAACCATGACGGCTGTTTGTCTTATGCACCTTGACACACAACTCTAGGGACCCTAAGTGGTGGATGGTCAAATGTTCGACAAGCGGATCGAAGGATGGGGTCGCTGATACATCCAGAAGGCCTTAACCAGCATTTCACGAAGGAAAGGAACAACCAGCCAGCAACCACATGTATGGCTTCAGCAAGCAGTGCACCAGGTTTTGCCAATAAGATTATACCACCAGAAAAGCAGCTGAGTGTCCTGGGACGGGCCACTGGTGAGTCTTAGGGGCCTGTTGGGGTGCGCACCCTAACGGTCCTTAGGATGGGTAACTCTGCGGAGTTACGGGATATTGTAAGTGGATTTATGATTCAAAACAGTATTAGGGGTGTCAGGGTTGAGTAAAACCCTTATTTTGTAAGAAAAGGTTAAGTCCCAGCTGTGTGCGTGGACGACCTCTGCAGCTGTGTGCGCAGAGGGTTTTGGGTGATTAAAGAAATCTGCAGCTGTGTGCGCAGAGGCTTGCAGCTGTGTTTGCGGCTTTGAGGAATTGAAGGGATCTGTAGCTGAGTGTGCAGATCAGAACTGTTGTTTTTGTAGAAAGTTGAATAAAACATAGTTCTATGGACGTAACCCCTACATTGGGGGTGAACCACTTTATATCTTGTGTCATGGTTCTGTGTGTTGTTTCTGTTGTGTTCTTTCATGCATTAATATCTATATATCTGATAAGTAAAGATCTCTGCTAGATAATAACTTCGCTGTGAATTCCTAGTAAAGGGTTGCACAAGGCGCTGTTTGTTTATCTAACCGTGAAGCTAAATAAGTGAATGTTAATCTCTATGATTTATATTTATAATCTATTTAAAAGCTAAAGGTACAATAATATCCCTCTTCTGCTTGCAGAAATCTGGTTCTACGGCACCCCATAGCTGTTTCGGGTGAGACTGCAGCCTGTTCGCAGGTTGTTGCCGAAAGGGCCAACATTGTGGGTCTTTTGTTGGTGCGAAGTTAAAGGTATAAACTCGGGTCTGCCCTATAGCCCAACAACAGTTTTCTTTAGCCATGAGTTTGGCTAGACCTAATCATTTTACCAACTTGGTGGGTTTCACCTCTACATCAAACTCAATGAGTTTGGAAATCCACTTAGCTCTCTTCCCATCAATGTCAAGCTGAGTCAAAACATCCTTCACTGCGGGTGAAGGGACATATGCAATGACCTTTGCATGGAGAATGTAGATTCTGAAGTTATTCAAAGATTTTATGACGGCATAAGCATGCTTCTCAATTGGGTCATACTTCAGCTCAACATCTCTCAGGGTTCTGTTGAAGAAAGCAATTGGATGATCAAGACCTTCATCATTCTTTTGTAATAGTACAGTTGCCACTGTGTCATAAGATGCAAAAGAGAAAATGTAAAAACCCTTGGTGTAGTTGGGACTAATCAAGGTTGGGGCCTCCATGATGGATTTTTTAATGTCTTCAAAATAATTTCTTCCCTGGTTGGTCCACTTGATTTATGCATCCTTTTTTAGCATGACTGTTATATGCTTTACCAGCTCGGAGAAATTTGGAATGAATCTCCTGACAAAGTTTATCTTGCCTAAAAAGGACCAAATGTCTCTTTTTGACCTTGGTATTGACAACTGCTGAATTGCCTCCACTCTTACTGGATTGATATTTACACCTTCAGCTGAGACTATATGGCCTAGGAGCTTTCCTTCATTGAATGCAAACTTGGACTTCTTGGGGTTCAGTGATATTCCATACCTTCTGCACTTCAGAAATACCTTTCTCAAATGTTGCAAGTGGTCATGATGGCTGTGAGAGTAAACTATTAAGTCATCCAAATATATCAGCACATCTTTATCTTTTATCCCTACAAAAGCTAGGACCATAGCTCTCTGAAAAGTATCCCTAGAATTCATTATCCCAAATGGAATTTTATCATACATGAGGGTGATTCCATGAAGATGGGTAACACTTTTTGGCCAAATTTGGCGATGAAAACCTGATTTTTTACTCATGTGCTAGATAGAAGCCCTCAAAACGCATATATGCCATGTGAATTTTGACTTGCAGTAAAAAAACAAATTGTAGAATATTATGTTGGCTTCATAGTGATATTTTTTTAAAAATATTCTGATGTCATTTAATGTGTGAATTTTTGCATTTAATGAACTGTGTGACCTTAAAAATTTGAAGAAGCTAATAAGTGGCTCGTGTCCACGTAGAGTAATTCAATCTTGCATTAATAAATTAAAAAAAATAAATATATGAGCATGATCAACATAAAATGCAGTGTGATGTGCATATTTTTTTGTTAATTTTTTTCGCATTATACAATTATTTATTATTTTTCAAAAGTGACCACATTCGATTTCAGCAT
>LPNX010612615.1:336251-398592 GCA_001517045.1 Pseudotsuga menziesii
GCGAGCCTACAGTTGATTAATTGTCTCTATGGTTCATATAGGTTTGTTTAGTTGGTGTTTTATGGATTTTTTTCAATCCTCCATGAGTCATTACCACAACAATTCTACTCTAAATCCTTGGTTGTTTTCATAATGAAGATATTAAACAGTCCGAACGATAATACTCATTACTTTTGTGTGTATACAGGTTATAATTAATCATATTTATTAAAAAAATTATTTGGGTTGATGGGCAGCCTATTTATACATTTATATATGTATGTGTGAGATCTGAGAAATTGAATTGAAATCATCACTACCCAATATTCACTTTTACATTGAAAATGATAAATGCAAGTTGCAACAATCGCATGACGTCCTCTTCATTCTAAACCTAGTTATCGGATCATCGTCGTAAACCCAATAAGTAGGAGTATTAGGGTTGTGGCACGAAGCACCTCAAAAAATCGAATGGTCGCAACAATGTCAAAGTTCCTCCATGTTTCAAGAAAACATTGCACAAACACACTAAATTCAGGGTAAAGATAGATGAAAATGATGAGGTTGCTTGTTGGGCTCTTATTTGTAGAGAAGCATATCAAGACAGGATGGGCTCTTGTGGTTAATCCTCTGATTAAAAATGCCACATAATTCTTTTTTTTGTTGGGGCTCTGTTCCACATAGATTAGTCATTTATATAACTTCTTTCAAGGTCTTTGGCAATTTCCAGAGGCATAAGGGAATGTCCATATCTAGTTAATTCACCTGTTACGGTGCAGGTTCTAGCACCATTTTTTTTAATATGGCATCGACATTCATCAAAGTAAGTGAGTAGTAATCATTAACATAGGTTTTGAAATTCATAGTAGCTTGCATGATCCATATTTATGTGAATAGTATTCATTAACGTACGTTTTTTCAATTCACAATCGATATTTATCAGCCTTTGGTGGCAAACACAGTTTCCTTCCTCTGATTTGTGTCATTTTCTTTTGATGATCTACTCTAGATAATAATTCAAGAACATTTTCTTCTTTTGTGCATATATTTATCTTTATTTGATTATTTGATCTCTCTGGTAGAGTTGATAACCTTGCATTATGTTTATTCAAGAGCTTTCTTTTCTTCTTTAGAATGGAATTATGATGCAAAGAAGTGTTTGGAACTACCCTAACTTCATTTTATTTAGTCACAAACATAGAAAGCACATGATATTTGACATTAGGAACATAATTTTCATGAATATTTTCAAAATATTTTTCACCCTTCAAATTTTCTTTACGGTGGGGGAATAGAAACACCCTTACTTTACTAACCAACCAAGCACCCATGTGCTATCCTTAGAAGCAGGGTTATCTTTAGCTAGTGTGTTTATGACACCAAAGTGTGTTTATGACACCAAAGTTTTTGTTCAAGATGGTAATGTGAGTTAGTGTTCAGATACCTACGTATATGCATCTTTTTCTAGTATAATTGATGTGATAAAAACTTGTCGTCCTTCTTAGTGACCCATACATCCAGAAAAGACATGCAACTATATTCCTCAATTTCCCTAGTCGATTTTATGCATTTATATTTCCTATTGGGATCATCGTCTCTGATTAACTTAACTACTAAAGGGGATGTACAATAATGATCTCACAATAAATGGTATACCAATCTGATATCTTAGAAAAAATAAAGATAACCCTGCTTCAATGGGTGCTTGGTTGGTTAGTAAAGTAAGGGTGTTTCTATTCCCCCACCGTAAAGAAAATTTGAAGGGTGAAAAATATTTTGAAGATATTCATGAAAATTATGTTCCTAATGTCAAAGATCACGTGCTTTCTACGTTTGTGACTAAATAAAATGAAGTTAGGGTAGTTCCAAACACTTCTTTGCATCAGAATTCCATTCTAAAGAAGAAAAGAAAGCTCTTGAATAAACATAATGCAAGGTTATCAACTCTACCAGAGAGATCAAATAATCAAAGAAAGATAAATATATGCACGAAAGAAGAAAATGTTCTTGAATTATTATCTAGAGTATATCATCGAAAGAAAATGACACAAATCAGAGGAAGGAAACTGTGTTTGCCACCAAAGACTGATAAATATCGATTGTGAATTGAAAAAACATACGTTAATGAATACTATTCACATAAATATGGATCATGCAAGCTACTATGAATTTCAAAACCTATGTTAATGATTATTACTCACTTCCTTTGATGAATGTCGATTCCATATTAAAAAAAATGGTGCTAGAACCTGCACTGTAACAGGTGAATTAACTAGATATGGACATTCCCTTATGCCTCTGGAAATTGCCAAAGACCTTGAAAGAAGTTATATAAAGAACTAATATATGTGGAATAGAGCCCCAACAAAAAAAGAATTATGTGGCCTTTTTAATCAGAGGATTAACCGCAAGAATACTTGGAGATGTAAGTACGATCAATGAAACTCTAACCTAGCATCACCACCGAAGCTCAGGAAAGAATATTGAATGCAACAGAATGTAGGACCTATGCTTGAGTCAAATGATTTGAATGTAGAGGATTTTTTTAAATCCCATATTTACCTAAAGAAAAAGAAATAGACCAGACAGTGTACCACTTGGAACCAGAAGGGACTATAGAGAATTCCATTAAAATACCAAATATATGTAGCAGTGGATAGTCAATAAGAAGATTATTAAGCCCCCTCATATAAGCTAAACGTATTTTTTTAGCTAAACACATGTTTTCATATCCCATGCATTTGCCTATTATAGAACTATTCCCTTCTAACCCCGCGGCCTCTTTTTATAATTTTTTTAACACAGGAACCTCGACCGAGGTATTTCTTAACCCTCAGTCGAGGTTTTAATACCTCGACCGAGGGTTAAGAAATACCTCGGTCGAGAGCTGAAAAAAACCTCGGTCGAGGGATTGATAAAAGCTCGGTCGAGATATTAAAAGCTCGGTCGAGGGCTTATTAAACCCTCGACCGAGGTACATTTTTCTATTTTTGCTGAAATGCGCTTGCCAAAAAGTGTTACCTAGGTCCACGGATTCACCCATGAAGGTTCCCCAGGGGGTGGTAAAGGCAGTCTTCTCTTGGTCATCTGGGTGCACAGCCACTTGGTTGTATCCAGAGAAGCCATCAAGGAAGGACATGACCCTGGCCCCCAAGACTCTCTGTAGCAGATGTTCCATCTTGGGCAGTGGACAGTTGTCTTTTTTGGAACATTTGTTCAGGTTTCTAAAATCCACACACAACCTTATTTCTCCATTTTTCTTTCTTACCACTGCTAGATTTGCAATCCACTGGGAATACCTGATGGGGATTATGATCTTGGCTTTGAGGAGTTTGTGGATCTCTTTCTCAATCACTAATAATAGAAGAGGGTTGATGGGTCTCAGCTTCTGTTTGAAAGGAATGGTGTCCTTCTCCAAAGGAATCCTGTGCTGGATGATGTTGGTGTCATAAGTTTTTAGGTCACTATACTCCCATGCAAAGACATCAGCAAACTCTTTTATCAAGCTACAATATTCATATTTTTGTTCAGCAGCCAGCCCAGTGGATAGATTTATCAGTTTGGGATGGCTCTGGTTGCCTATGTTGTGTTCTTGGATAGCAGGATCTAGCTCCTTTTTCGCAGGCTTGAAAGGGACATCATTGTGATCAAACAGTTCTTCCAGTGGTACTAGACCTCGGGGTATGTGGTTGCTGGGAAATTGTACGATATCGTGCTCAGTTACTTTATCTTTTAGCTTGAGCTGCTTGGATTCCTCCAGGTTAAGTTTTTCCTGGTCTATGTGTATGTCAAAGAATTCATCCACCAACTGAAGGAATTTACTTAGCTCCCCGTCATTTTGAAACACTCCCCAAAATTTTACATTGTCTGGTAGAGAGAGTCTGTACTTGACCTGAACATCATAGCTGAGCCTACAAGGTAAAGGAAGAACAAACAGACTTGTAGAGACAGCTAGGGAATCAGCCAGGTGATTCAAATCTCTAAGAATATATGACAGTTCAAAAAACATAAATGAGTTTGTGAGTTTCCATACCTCGTCTCTGTAGGCCTTCAGTCTGATATTTTTCATCTAAAAAGTGTTGTTGACCTGCTGTATGATGATTTCTACGTCCCCAAAAATCTTCATGCAGATGATTCCCATCTCCTTGGCTGATTTAAATCCCAGCAGCAAGGCTTCATATTCTGCTACGTTGTTCATGGTTTTGAAATCGAGCTTATACGATAGGTGAATGTTCTCCTTAGATGGGGAGATCAACACGACCCTTGTGCCTATTGCGTTTTGAGCGCTTTCCCCATCGAAATACATGGTCCAGATTGTTGTTGTGACTTCTTCGGGCTACGGATGGGTGGGCTTGGTGAGCTAAACTAATGTATGCTGATTATCATCTATTTGCAAGATGAAAGATCCAAAATCAGTGTCCATAGTGTATATAGGGTGAGTTACTAAGCGACTCTCCTTGCTTATAATGTACACTAGCTGATTTTCCCTATACAGTCTCCTAGTTTCTCCTTCAAACATGGGAATGGTGGCATATGTGAGATCCATCTAAAGGGTGCCACCCAATCTTTTGCTCCATGACCAGGACAACAAAAGGCCGAATTTTGGAGGAATATCAGCCACTACGATGTCCATCATTACGCTTTTTGAAGGCAGCTGAGTTAAGTTTATAGCAAGGTCTTTAATGAGGCCCAAGCACTTGACCTTCCTAGAGTCAAAGGAGAATAAATCATGGTAGGGCTTGGTAATGCTGAGGCCAATATAATCGATCATAGCCCTTGGCATTAAGTTATGAGAGGCTCCTGAATCTAGCAAACAATTATGGAGGATTTTATCATGGATGTTCAAGGATATATAGAATTGTGGGAAAGAGTCCCTTAGGTCTTCGATCACGGGGCCTAGGGTTACAACAGGATTTTCATCTTGCAGGTTCACGAAGTCAGTGTCGATGTGCACCTTGAGATGAAGGGAACTCAGAATGGAGGTTTTAAATGCATCCTTCTTCATCAACTCAATTAGAGGGAAAGGGATTTTCAATTTTTGAATTTTAAACTCAAGGTTGAAAGCATAATGCAGCTTATCTGGAAACATTACCTCATGAGCTATAGGTTTGAGTTCGACTTGACCAGGTGTGGCTAAAGGTGTTGTTTTAAGCAATGTTTTGGATGAAACAACCACTTTCTTTGGTAAAACAAGATCTTTTCTAGCAGGTGCAGAAAGCTGCTTGACGGGTACAACATTCTTTTTGAGTGGAGAAACCAACCTAGACATCAGTTGGTAACCTCTCTGACCATCAGCCTAATAGATGGCCTCTTCAGTGATATGCTCATCAATCAGGGCTTCTTTGTACTCTGCCTGGGTCATAAAAGAATAGTCCACCTCATCCTCCATGCAGTGGATATTGTCTTCAGCTTCTCCTTCATCTTCAATGAATTCCGGCTCTTCTTCTAATACGACATTTTGAAATGGAGCTCTTATCCTCTAGTCTTCCCCTTGATTTCTCTCCCTTCTGAGAATCTGAAAAGGGGGGTTTCCTCTTCTATAAGGGACAAAATTTGGATTTCGAAGAGCAAAGTCACTTGGCCTTTTACTCCTCACCGACAGATTTCCTTGGTCCTTCAATTTAGACATTTCAGGAGTTAGGTTATCTAAAATTTTAGTCATTTTTTCAATCTTTTTCTCTGATGTCGAAGCCCCACTATAGTCTGTTGGCTGCTTTCTCTTATCTACCTTCCCTTTGACCTTATAAGATGCCAGAATGTTTGACTCTACCTCTAGGGCAGCATCCTGTATGAGTGATAAGGAGGTAGACCTCCTTTCTCTCAGAAGTAGGCAGAACTCAGAGTCAAAGGAATTCACATAATTTATCATAGCTGAGGTACCGGTGGGCTTAATATCAGTGGGGATCTTGCTGTGCATGCTGTTGAATCTCTTGGTAAAGTTGGAGACAAACTCGCCATTTTATCTTTTCAGGTTGCTGAGTTCTGTGATATAGTAAAGGTGGTCTCTCCTCTCTCCCCAATGCTTTAGGAAAATGTCATCTAGGGCCTCTATGCCTGCCACTGACCCAGTAGGTAGTTCTTTAAACCACTTCCTAGCCTGGCCATCTTGGCTTTGTTCAAAAACTATGGTCCATACATCTTCTTGTTCTATATTTATATTTTCAGCATAGCTATAAAAAGCCTCTAGATGTTCTTCAGCAGTGAAATCCCCTTCCCCTGTAAAATTAGGCATATACTTGAGGTAGTCCCCGGTAGGCATGGTTGCGAGGGGATTCGACAAAATTAGGGGCGCATACCTAGCTACCAGGATCCTTTCCATATTGGTCAATTGAGGGGTAGCCATATTGGAAATGGGTATGGATAGGGATGTTGAAGGTGACACTGATGAAAATATTTGCTGAGAAGGTGGTGGTATACTTATCCCAGTGGAGTCACCAGGGATTGGATATTCACAAGCAGCAGTGCTTGAAGATGCCCAAACCCTAGATTTTTCTGATGTATCTAAATTTTTTTGGGAATTAAAAGTTTCAGCAGAAGACATATCAGCAAAAATATTTCTTGAAATACCTAATGTAGCGTTTTGTGCATCACTGCTGGTCTGTCTTAGTAAAGCCCTATATTTCCTCAAGATTTCTTTTGGGTCTGAAACGGGTGTTGCTGGTGGCCCCTTCGGGTTTGCTCCAGTACTTGGTCTTCTTGAAGCCACCTTATGTCAATGGAGTCACCAGATAAATGATTACAACCGTAATAATGTCCAAGCCTTGTCTATCATTAAAGCATGGATCTATGTCATATCCCAAGGAAGCTGAGCTTCAATCTCTTCTCCTCGGCAATGGCGCCACTTTGTTATCACTCCAAGAAACTCCTATAGGTTGTAGCTCAAGGATTCTTGGTAACTTAAACTATTTTTTTGGGTTTTTTCTGAATTGGATCAAGATGGATAACCTATATAACCTCTCACTCTGAGGACATGCATGAAGCTCACTCAATCACAAGGATTTTAGTTATAACTTGTTCAGTAGTTTGACAAACAGGTGCAGGGATGGAGAACTCACGAGGCTGGCAGACTTACACACATAACACATGCATATAAATGGCTAAATCCTGCTAAGGATGGTGTTTATAAATCAAATATCACTAAATAACAAATAGGATAACAACTATTGGCCCTTTAATAAATCTGAAAATTACCTAAATACACATTCAGGCAATAAACACAATAAAGAAAGAGATGGCTGAACAAATCACAACAAAAGAGATTATACTTAGAATAAACTAAATGAGACGCTTGATAATGGAACAGGCTCATAAATGCCCAAAGTTGAACCTTTATTAATCAAATAATCATGGGCTTTATAGCTTTTTACAAAATTTACAGATCCTGAAAATCTGATATGTTTACATCAAAAATAAATGAAAGTCGTAGTTTTTTTCTGATTAGGGCTTCGAACCCTTGCTAATGATTTGTTTATTCATTGTGAAGATCTAGTTCACTGGGTGATCCTTTAATGACTGAAGTGGTATCTGATAACCACTACTATTGGTTTGCTGTGAAATTGCCGCCAACAGCTAGTGTATCGGCGTTTAACTGAAGTGCCTCATCTCGTTCAATCCACTCAAAACCCCTTTTTTCTTTGTTGTTGCAGTCGTTGATCAAAAGCTTTGTCTTCTTTAGTATTATTTCTTCCACCATTTCGGCGCTCCAAGTCTCTTTGTTTCCGCAGTATCGGCGCTCCTTAGATCATCAGTGTTGTGACAGCTTCTTCATCGATGGTCAGAGGTTTCTTCTTTTATCTCATCTACGCTCCTAATCAGCGCTCTCCATAACTAACACATTGATGATAGGGAACGGTAATAACTACAGTACCAGAGCTATTCATCTCCTTTCTCCCATCATTGTGGCTTCCAATTTCATTATTTTTCCGACGGCTAGTGATTCTGAGTTTCGACGTCGAAGTTTCATCTGCTTGTGGACCCCGTAGTTTATATTCCTTCCGCCGTTGTGGCTTTGCATTGAACTATTTCACCGTTGGTTAGTCTTTAGCCTCTTCGACGCCAAAGTTTCCATTCTCTCTAATCAGTGATTTTGATTTATCAGCTACCTTTATTCATTCTATTCTCCGCAGTTGTAGAACTTCTAGTCACTGTATTTTCTGTAGTTTCGGCGCCCTTGGGAACTAACTCGCCGATCTGTTAAATTTTTCCAATCACGAACTAATTCTTTCTTCCTTCCATAGTCGTGGCTTCGCAAAGGACTGTCTCAACGATCTATAGTCTTCACCACTTCCAATTACTGTTTGAAAAATGCTCTGATGGTATAACAATTTCAGCAATATGCCTATCTGTCGAAGGGGTTTTCCACCTGCTATTGATCTTCCATCTTTCAGTGGCTAATGAGATGTTCTGATCCTCGCCCAAGCCACCGAAACTACAACTTTGTGAAATTTGCATAAAAAATAAAGGTCTTCAAAACTATTAGTGATCTTCATATCCTTCATACTATTGAAATGAATTATTTTGTGTGAACTAAAATAAAAATAAATTTATTTATTTGGGAGATAACATAAATTATGAAAATAGGAAATTGTATGGAAATGAATCTAATTGCATAAAACATGAAATTGCATAAATTAACTCGATAAATAAATATTGAAATTGCATGAAATAAAGTGGTATAAAGTAATTGAAATTAAATTTTGAGCTCATGATAAATCTATACTAACAATTCATAAGCAAAACATAACAACTCATATGAAAGAAAGTGCTGAAAATCTATATTAACATGGAAGAGTATAGGATTTTCATCAAAGCATAATCTCCATTACAATAAGAAATCCATTCTATGACTAATTCTAAACTATTCCCTACTTCCAAACCACTAGAGAGACCTCTAACCAAAATGAGGAGAGATCCCTCCTATTTATACATGAATTCAAGATAACTAATCATAATTATAGATCCATTATTCTCTCAACTTATCCCTCAAAATCCTCAACAAATCTACAACTCATCCCTCAAAATTCTCCAACAAATATTGGATGATATATTCTCTCCACATTTCCATTATATTCTCCTTGAAGTTAGCTCACATTTAGAAGATGAAATTCGAATCTGAGGCTAAGTGGTCACTTTTGAGCCTGTTAAAGTCTTCCAATACACCTGTAAGCATCACCAAACTCATCCAACTTTAAAGTATAATGAAAATATGTTATTTTTCTCAATAATTAACCACAAATTCACTCAAAATACTCGGAAATAAATGATTTGGAAAATGGTAATATAAACCCATATTTATTATAAAAGTGGTGAATATTAATGGTTTTATGGAAGGATAAAATAGGAATAAGGTGATAAATGGTATGTGAAAGATGGATAAAATGTGGTGTTTTTGCGGCTCAACAATGTGGGTGATCCAACATTCATTCATGGATGTTGTTTCATTATTTGTATACTAATGATATTGCAGGTGATGTTCCACGATGATGATGCTCATGATGATGATTTTTGTGATGATGTTCCATGATGATGATGATGATGATGATGATGCTTGTGATGATGTTCCATGATGATGATGCTTTGTGATGACGTTCAACGAATGATAATGATGATGATATTGATGTAGTTGTTAAAATATTCCTATGGCATATAAACTTACCAGTCAGTTGTGCAATTGTTTTTGTTGTTGTTATAAAATACCTTCCTTGTTAAAAGGGATTGTTACAAAACTATAACAGCTGAAGATATTCTATTTTGTACTTTTATTGTTATTCCTCCTTTCAAAGATGTTGTTCCTCCCATTGATGATGTGATTGATGTAATTGGTCATGTAAAGGATTGAGGTAAAACCTCTATGTGAGGGTCAATAGTACCCACAAAATTATTATTAAAATGTTTTTTCAAGTCTTCTAAGGCAAGTACTCCCTGGTTGAGAGGATAAATCGGCCTTGTTGGGTTATTAGACTTCTCAACTGACCAATATAAATAGTTGAGGCACATCACTAATTTGAACACACTCGGAACTCAAGAAAGTTCACTAGAGAGAGGAAGGAACAATCCATCTAAGAGAGAGGAAACAACTAGACTTATCTTTGGGGTCTTACACTGTACTTGGTTGAAGTTTATACTGCGGAATTTTTGTTGGGTTTTCTCCCCCACAAGGGTTTCCCAGAATAAATATCTATTTTCTTTTGAGTTGATGTTATAATGCTAAATGTTTTAATATCTTGTATAACCTTTACAATTCTAAGACTTTTACATCTTGTACTTGATTTTGCAATGTTAGATCAAATAGACGTCTCACTTTCCCCCATTCATCCTAAAATATCCTCGCTTTCATAAGATAGATTTGATAAATACCTTCTTGGAGGTGCCTACAAGTCCAAATCTAAAGCTAATCACATTGATCTCTACAGTTCCAAATCTACATCTAATCACATTGATCTCAAATATTTTCACAAGTATAAGGTCTTGACCTAAGTGAATTTTGATTAAAAGTGTCAAGGTTTGTGGACAGATGGTGTACAACATAAAATGACAATGTGAGAAACTATAAAATATTGAAAATAAACAATGAAGGAACTAAATTATCCCCTATTTCACCAATTTTTAAACCAAAACAACTCACCCAACCTCAATATTGCTAAGATATGATAATTATGTAGCTCTTTTTAAAGTATTTTTTGTTGGTTCATGTTCAAAATAAAGTTGGGGTAGGTATTCATCCATCAACTAATTGGTAAACAAATGAGCCACCCTTGTGATGGAAGAAGTAGAAACAACCAATGCTCCAACTCAAAGACTACATTAATCTACCTTAGAAGAATAACAAGATATGCAATCAATACTATCAAGAATGATGCAAGTATCTCAACTTGACAAGCAATGAAACTCATGAATGTTTTTCCTTGAAGACCTTAATCACCTAGACGACAATGCTTGAGATATTGGACTTGACCTCATTGATTACGAACCTTTGTATTGTATAAGGATCATTTTCCAAATAAATAAGGAACCATTTGACACCTCTAAATAAAATGAGATATTATTCCATACCTAAATTAATATTTGTGAAATTCCTAGGATAGTTCATAATAATGAGATTAGTAGTTTCTCACCTCAATTGCAAACACAATAAAGTTAATCTATATGTAATTGTCACTTAGCAAGATAATATATTTTTCTTTATTTTATTCACATCTCTCTCTTTATTCTATTCACCCCATCTCTTGTCCACTATAATTAGACCCGTTACAATGTCGACAGAAAGGAGCAATAGTGACACCGTATAGGACTACGAGTCCAACTAAGTAGATCAACAATAACACAAACAAAAAGAGTGATCACATCAATGCTATATACTATATAAATGATTCTAAATTGAACAATTAGTTCTGTGTGGGTGCAACAAGTGATTTGACTTATCTGAAAATCAAATAGGAAACAAAACTCCTAGAAAAAAGACTCACTAGCCCTAGGAGGTGAACTACAAATAACAAATGATGTGAAAAAATAAATATTTATAAAAAATTTCTCAAATAGAGGATCACTAAGTCCCCTCTCAAGAAAAAATTAGAAATGAAATAAGGGGCCTTCCAAACACTAAACCTGAACGGGTCCCCAAGTCCACCAAATCAGAGAGTGAAGGTACGATGGGGGAAATTATAGAAAATGCCATTCGGGGAAACTGCTACATGTAAATATCGTCATCATCATGTGATGAGGTCCCAAACATCAGTTATTGCCTTGAATCCCAAGTTGTGAAGTGAAAATACGGGCCCTGACTTCAATATTACATATAAAAATCTAGCACCACCTCTACCCTTAAGGCAAGAAGCGTTACCTTCTTCAGTAATGTGTTAAGTTAGGGTTTCTTTTAGTATTCATTTTTGGTCATGAACCAAGTGATGTTGATATTAAGGTGCGAAAAGTGTGTCCACAAGTCGTGTGTACAACTAGTAACTACAATTGAAAGGAAAAAAACGTTTATAATGTAATGAAGAGAAAAATAAGATAACGTTCAATACTAAAAAGTGATGACATTTCTTTCCTAGAATAAAATCTACAATTTCCCTAGAATGCAAAGTACCACTACCAACAAGCAAACAACAATCTCAAATGTGCATGTAATATTAATAGTCAACCAAGGATGGATTTGTAGACTATTACAAGTCTATTTTTGCAATAACATTTACTAAATCATACTCTTATCTTAAAATACATAAACCTTTATTTTTCATAAAAAATGGGTAGCATTGCGTATATCATGGCCATAATAGTAACAAAAAGGCATGAAACCACCACACAAATACTCTTTAAGTTATTGATGGCCTCTAAGTGAGATAAGGGTCACATTAGGAGTCTTGTGAAATATGTATAATATTCAAGTCCTATACCATGGTTAGGGAGACAAAACAAGGGCTTGAGGACTAAACAAAAAATAAATGAAATTACTTAGAGTCTATGTAGTTGTAGATATATGATTTTCTTTTTGTGAAAATTAGGTATATATAGTGGATGGATGGACAAATCCATAGGCTCATAATAATTTGAGCATATGTATAATATTGAGAATAATATCCTTTTATAATATGAGTGGTCTCAAAGTAGAGTTACATCACGACGAATAATGAAAGTGCATATTGTTTGTAGAAGAGGAACATTAGTTGGATGACTGGTGAGGATGGTGTGAGATGAGAACTAATATTAAAATAATATAGAGTAGGGAACTAGGGTGGTGAGGATGGTGTGAAATGAGAACTACAGAAAAATAACTATGAGGTACATGGTTGTTTAGTAGTGGTGGGAAGGATATTGTGGAGGGAAAGGAATTATTGGAATCTGTTTTGTTGAATGATACCTAGGGAGTAGGAGGATAATTAGCTATTGAGAGTTTATAGACTTTGTAGGATTTGATAAGGGTGTATGTATTACACTGAACATCATAAAGAGCCCTTTTTTTATTTAATCTAGGGAATGCATAGGATCATATTATAACAATCAAGTGCAAAAATGATGTAGACAATGGTGCCTTTAAAGGGGCCAACATAAAATGTGATTTCACATTGTTGGTAAATGAGAATGCGAGAACCATGCTACTATACCCATTCAAGATTATATGGAGAGGGATGGGGTTATGGTGAGACAAATTCATGTGATATGAGGCTCTTTTATCTATCATTGTCAATTATGATAGTGGCTATTTGATATTTAATCTGCCAGATGTGCTTGAAGAGGAAGTTATGAAATATTTTTTTTTGTAGGTGAGAAGGAAGGTTCAGTTTGATGTGAACATTAAAATTTAACTCATACCTCATTGAATTAAATTCCAGACAAAAGTCTTAGAGTTACCTAGAATTAGTGAGGATGCAACATATGTAATTATGGTGACTAATTCCAAACCTAAGGAAATATCCAATAAGAATGAGATACATCGTGGGATGCATGGTGTAGTAATTTAAATCATCAATGATTATTTTTTTAATTTATGACTTAGCTACTAACTTGCAAAATGATTCATAAATGTTGAAAGGTTGAATTTATGATTGGGGTCATACATGCCATAGAAACATGTTCTCAAATAATCAAAATGCAATGGGTACTATACCTTTATAAAATGAGCTAGTAGTATATTTTCAAGATGCATATGAGCATGATAAGGAAGTTCAGAATAGCTGGGTACTTTTTTCTCCTTTCCATGATTTTATGAAGAGTCATGGTAGGATGATAATTTGATACTTAGGTAACCAAAACATTCACAATACCTAAGTTCAATATATGGCAATATACCAAATGTAAAGAACATAGAAATTTTTTTATGTTCTCATCAGACCCAACTACCCACTTTTTTTTGTTCTCGTTGGACCACATGTACAAACATTGCCTTTCAGAGATGAGTATACTCAAATTATTTAAGAAAACATAGAAGCTATTGAAATCCATTCATATACTCTAGGAAAATTTTTATTTTTATTTATTTTTACTTGAAATTGATTTGCATTATGGTTTATTTAAACCTTGCACAAATCCATAGATAACCCAAATATCCTTCTATTTATCGTAACATAGTGGAAATTCAAAGAATAAATAACATTTTTGAGTGAAGACAAGTATCGAAAGCCGAATGTAGATTTCCAAATTAAATTATTTAAAGAATCCAATACCAAGGATAGAGACAAAAAAAACATACTTTGAGGAACACGCACAACCTATCAAGAAAAATAAATGTTATATATATTAGATGATCACCAATATTGACATCATAAAAAATACATAAGGAACATGAAGATAGAGAGTGAGAACATAAAGACGGAGAAACAATGGCTAACAAAAGTAGATTGATCAAATGAAAGAGGAACATAGTGAAACTAACAACTATTTTACCTCTTAGAACTAGGAAAACATCTCGATGCAATGGCACAAATAGAAAATAAATAACACTAAAGTTGGATACCTACCCAAAGGGAAAGGAACCATGTCACTAACAATATATATTAGTAGACCCAAAGATCATTTTCATATAGAATACCAACCTAAATTACGATTGAAAATAATGATAATACAATCATAAATTCCATATATTTCAATACTTCAACAAAGTAAAATTTAAAGAACATGCGATAGAAGAGGAAGTTGGAAGATGCTCTAAAAACATGTGGAAAATTGTCATTACCCAATAATTTAGACAAGATAACATTACATATAGTTGACAGCATGGAATCCCACTTAGAAATGATCAAAATAATCTAGATGGATTTGTCACAACATATACATACTTTTAATACTATCTTAGCAAAATGATAAACACCTTCAAAAGGGAAGACAAACTAGTAAGAGGTTCTAACAACACTAAAGATAACCACTATAAATATTCCCATATCCTCCAATATTGAGAATATGTATCTGATATGTTGGGTATGTGTTATATTGTTTTCATGTGCATGTGGGGTTTGATGTGCCCTTAATGAACCAAACATTGACAATGGGTGTTATCTCATTGTTGATACGTGAAGCGAGTTCTAATTTTTTGGGTTTTTTCAAAATTTATGCAATCTAATCATAGTTAATGGATTGGGGTATATTTATAATCCAATTTAATGGATTAGATTTTTGGATTATATGGAATACCTATAAATTGTATTTGTGAGTGATTAATATTCATAATGAGGAAGTAAGAGGTGTGCCTCTAAGTTTTGTTGGTTTCCCTAGTTAAGGGTTTCGAGCTATGTGAATTATGTGTGAATGATGTGGTGTAACATCTATTTTTCTTAAAAGAATTTGTATGATTTTCTTCTCTACACATGTTTAAAACTCACAATATAAACCCAATGGTTTTAAAGGAGGGTTTTTGATATCAACCTCTCAACATCGCAAAAAATGAGGCTCCAAAGTTGGTTGAAATACTATAACAAATTTTAGAGCAGAGATAGATTTATATATGATTCCCTCATCTAATTTTAAAAATTACATTGTTGATATGGAGAAGGAATTAAATTATCGATGTAACTAATGTTCTAGCTTACCAAAACCCAACTAAGAAGTGCAAGCACTAGATTTCTATGGGTATAGTAAAAAATACCATTTTAGGTGTTGTCTTTGTCACTATCTCGATTTGAGAATGGGATCCTCTATCGATCTGGGAAGATGATAGATCAAGGCATGAGATTCCTCATCAATTTATTTCTCTATCTTGATTTGGCCATGGTATTTCCTATAGATTAGGGAACATGCTCCCCTATCGATTTGTCTCTCGATGATATCCCTTGTCAATTTGGGCACAATTTTCCTTGTTGATTTGTCTCTAGGTCGACACCCTTATCAATTTGGGCATAGACTAGATTAGGTAACATGATTCCCCTATCGATCTAGGAACATGATAAATTAGGGCACATGATCCCTTGTCGATTTGTATCTGGATGGGATCCCTTGTAAGAAATAATGAATTTCAGTGTTATTTTTATTTGTATTTATGTCTTTGTAATTTTTTATAAATTTTTTTTAATATATGTGTGTGTGTGTGTGTCTAATATATCCCGTTTGGTTAGCTAAAGTAGTTGAGTGCCATGAAAAGAAATTAGAGGGTCTTCGGTTCAAATCCCTCGGTGGCTAGGCATTTAAACGGCCTCACTTGATGTCCCCACCGGTCTAGGTTTCCTAATCATTGCAATCAAGCTATTTACCTTGGATACCATCCTTGAAATGAGGGGAAATTATTGAGGGTTTCTCATGATGTGTTCCATTCAAAAAAATAAAATAATATGTATATATAATACAATATATACAAATATATACTATATAAATATAATATATTATATATCAATAATTACATTATGATGATTAGGACATTGAGAATGATGACGACGATGATGGAAAAAATGCCATCATTGTCTCATGAAGAGAAATATGGTTCAACATGTGTGGATACCCCTTGCAAAGCTAAAATATGAAAGAATATCAAGAACTTGGAGATACACTTTAGGAAAATTAGGAAAGATTGTATTTCCCTCTTTTAAGTCTTGATAACTTACCTACAAGTGAATCCTAAGAAACAATAAATGGTTTTG
The DNA here is from genome assembly GCA_001517045.1 of Pseudotsuga menziesii. Lineage (NCBI taxonomy): Eukaryota > Viridiplantae > Streptophyta > Pinopsida > Pinales > Pinaceae > Pseudotsuga > Pseudotsuga menziesii. Next base: position 352,790 of record LPNX010612615.1, read on the forward strand.
AGTGAAGGATACACAATGTTGAACAATGATTATGTTGGCTATTCCCCAATCCATGTGAGAAGATTCAAAGTATTTCAAATTAGTGGAGACCCTATAAAGTAATGGAACTCTGATAGACAATAAATTCAATTTATTATCTCGTAGAATTTTCCATTGAACAAGGAGTCAATGCATCATCCCATTTTCGCTAATAGAGTGCCTAAAAAATTATTTATGTAAGTTGACATACCACATTCCAAGCTAAAAATTATAGTGGAAATGGATGTGACACTAAATAAAAAATAAGAAATAGGGCATGTGCTACCATATAAGAGAAATATCCATAGGATCGAGTGTATGATCCCAACCCTATAGTATCCCTAAATACATACCCTATAGAGTCAAAGTCTAAGTGAGAGTGAGAATTCATTGTAGATATTGATGAATGCATGAATATAACACTCTCGACTTCATTAATCAATTTATAAATATTTTATTTAGGGAAATATTTAATCACTTAGAAATCCAATCCATAATTATTTGCAATGCCAAGTCAAACTCAAAGACTAGTGGCAAGAAATAGTCAATCACTTACAAATCCAATCCATAGTTGTTTGCAATGCCAATTCAAACTCAACGTTTAGTGGTCAACACGTACTCTAATGAAATTTATTTGTTTACTTTTAAAGGATCCTTATGAAGCATATTAATTCTAAAAATCTACGCACCAATACTTTCTAAAAATATAATAAAAATAAGTAAGTAAATAAATGACTAAAGTGTTTCTTTATCCTTGATTGAATGTTAACAAAAATATATAATCGGATATAATAAAGAATAATTTTATAATAATATATTGTGAAGGAGTTGATATCATTAGGATAATAGTTTTTGCTAGTTAACATAGACCCATGTTAACCTTGGATATATTAAATTTTCAAGGAATCATTTTGTTATCAACCCGTAGTATTTTAAAGAAACCATACTTTGTAACATAGTAAAAACTTCCCTTAATTATGTTATTAGATTCAATATATGCATATGAAATAGATATATGTGTAGATACACTTGAAAGTTTCTATAACCATTACACAACCACTCGAACATATATTGAGTGAGCATATACATAAGCTAGAGTTTGTAAAGCTAGATAGAAGAGTGCATTCAAAATGCATTGAAATAAAAGGAATCCTAAGTGGGACTCTAGTGTCTAGTTCAACTTAAGATGGCCTTATAAGCATAATATGGGTTTACAAATTATATAAATTAAATTCATATTGGGATGATATATAGGGATAATATTCCTCAAATTAATTATTAAAGTAAAACATACCCTTATGCATGAAGACATATGTCTTGTTCCCTCGAAATAAATTGTCTCTCCTTTTCCTTGATAATTTTTTAGTAAAATAATCCGTCATAATCACACAATTCATTGTGCACCTAAGTAGCATTATAACCTTTTGGATACTTTAAAATAACATTTATCTTTCTTAAAAAATCCTAGTAGGATATTGGTCATGGTTATTTCTCATCATCATCATCATCATCATCATTATTTGCAAATCATTCTCATCATCATTGTCATCATCCTGATTATCATTGTTTTCATCATCGTCCTCATTGTATGCCAGGACTATTAATTATAGAGACATTAATGAATCCTATCACCATATCTTTGAAATTGTGTTTTTAGGTATAGAAAGACAAATATCTCAAGGTACTTAAAGTTTAGGCATGTTTAAAAATAAACCAACACACTTGCATAAATATAATTACTGTAAAAATAGTAATTTGGGAAGAAGATGCTAACAAATATTATTGCAAATCCTTTGATATGGTTCCAAGATAATATTGTTCAATACATCACATCAATATGGGGTCATAATATGTTACTATATTTAGACACGTACGAGTTAGTTAGGATCTACTTGTTATAATATATATGTTAGGAAAAGTGTGTTTCCTTAGTATGCATTAGTATGCATTTGTAAATATCTAATCTGACAGTCATTAGAGGAAATTGGAGGTCTAAAATGGGCCTCCTAAGGAAAATAATAAAATAATAGTTAAAATAATCAGATAAGAGTTAAAATAATAAAATAACAGTTATTAATTTCGAAGGAAGAATGAAAAAAACTACTTTTTGTATTTGTATTTTCAACATATATCCCTGTGTTTTTACTCAAATTTTGAGCGGGAGAGCTCATTGGATGCATAATTTAATTCCGCATCCAACGAGTACCCACACTGCATACTTTTGACGGACCCTGCTAACCCAAAAGTAAGAAATACCTAAAAAAACATGATGATGATGTCATCATCACATTTTTTCAGGGATTTCTTACTTTTGGGGTAGAGGGGTCCATCAAAAGTATGCAGTGTGGGTATTCGTTGGATGCAGAATTAAATTCCACATCCCGCAAGTTCTCCCACTTGAAATTTGAGTAAAAAAACAGGGAGATATGTAAAAAATACGAACAAAAAAGTTGTTTTCGTTTATGACAAATATGTCAATTCAACCATTATGGTTGAATCTTTTTATTGAAATTCTATTGGTTCTTTAATTCCAACTCACAAAATTTATTGTTGGTGTGTTTTCTTATAAGGCCCACTTTAGACCCCAAATTTCCTCTAATGCACGGTGTATTTTAGACATAGAGTGATCCGATGATTCATCTTCTCTTATGCCATAACTACCTTTGATCCATGGATTAACACTCGATTGACCCATAATATCTATTTAAAGAACATGGAGGGTCATTTGCTAGTTGATCGATTATGAGAATCTCATTTGTAACTTTATTTACTTTGCATAATAAACTTCCTCAAGTAGCTATTTGGATGGGGCCGTGAAGTGTTTCCCTTTCGAGGGTTTAAAACAAATGAAAACATTGGTGTGTTGATATTTGATCTGTGTGTGAGTGGCTTCTCTACGTGTCTGGTATTTTGGAAGTACCTATTGTATCCAAACATGGTGTTAGAGAGTTTATGAAGAGTCACTTCCGTTAATGATATTAATCTTGAACTGGTGTCGCCGAAGATTTGAAAGGGTTTCTGGTTATGAATTTTTTGTTCATTTCTGAGCTATGAGTAGTGTTCCATTGCATCCAAAGCATCATTTCCATTGGGAAATAGTTTTCGTTTGAATGAAAACGATTTATGTTTGCCGTAGATACAACTATTTCATTAGATTTGCAGGTATAATGTTATAGTGATGTTTTTTTATTTTTATCTTTAAATAATTTCTCTTATTTTATCAGATCTAGATTTTGTTTTGGTTTCAGGTTGTTTCTTTCCCTATTTGTGTATTCTCTTTTCCATGCACCTTGTGCGACCACGACAAATAAGAAACAAAAAGGAAAGGTTTTTTCTCTACTATGTATGCTCTTTGTCGTGCACCTTGTGCGATCGTGGTAAATCAGAAATAGTGGGAAAATGCAGACATTATGAGGAAGCTAACATGGACTAATCCCAAAAGTGTGTATTTTTTTTGTTTGTTTTTTTGTTTGTTTGTTTTATGTGAAGTGATTTGCAGGAAAAGAGGAAATCATGCACTTCGAGGTAGAAGAGTAAAAAAAAACCTTTCCTCCTTCCCATCTTTTATGTACCTTTTAATATTGGCTCACTTGGTTAAAAGTTATTTTTTAACTAAAAGGTTTTGAGTTCAAGCCTTGTTAGTTACTTTTCTAAAAGTGCATGCAGTTTCTATTTTTAAGTTACTTTATTATAAAAGTGCATCTCACTTAAATAATAAAAGCGAGTCACCTAAAGTCTTTTAGTTTTTGATGCAATATTTAATGTAACGTCCTTGTAAAAGTGAATTTCGCTTATTTTAAAAAAGTGTTTCACATAAAAAAAATTCTTGTAAAGTGAGATTAAAAGGTTGATCTTGGGAAGAAGGGGGATATTTTTTAACTGTTATCAATCCATTTTTTTAAAGAACATGTTTTTTTTGTGCTCTTTGCATCCAGACCATTGGTTTCCATTTTTATAGCATTTATTTTATAGTATGGTTGCCCCTTGTGATATTATACTTACCAGTTCCAACTATTTCTCATGGAAATCTCATATGGAGGATGTCCTACGAAGTAGGGGACTTTATAGAATTACCTTAAGGAAATAAAAATATGTCACTAAGGATGATAAGAAAATCAAATGGGAAAATAAATGTTATGAATCTCATGGATTGATTGGGATGTCAATTGCTATTGATTTGTGATTCCACCTATCTAGAATTGATGAACCAGATAAATCTTGGGAAACGTGGGAAGCTGTGTTTGGTAAACACAATGAAATTTGGGGTCATCAACTCGAAACTGAGTTGATTTCTTTAAATCTAAGTGATTTTTCCTGCATTCAAGATTACTTATCTAAGTACAAAACTATTAGACCCTTATGTGAAGAATTCAAAGTTAAAAGGAAATACAACTAATTCATTTATCATTTTATTTCCAATATTGGACCTGCATATTCTATTTTTGTATCTACTTTCTACTCCATGGAATAATCATTGGATCCAACTAGCTATATAGATCCTAGTCTTGAATCCTTTTGTGATTCATTGATTAGAGAGAAAGATAAGCTCATACATATTGGAATGATTAGCAATGCAGATATGTTAATCCCATATTTGTTATCATTTTTGGTAGTTAAATCACTCATTTAAACATATGTTTTGTCATATTTTCTATCACGCAGCTCACCATTCAGCCCCAGGTATGAGTGAATTTAAGGTTTATGTAAAATATGTTTATTATTATCATTTTACGATTTTATTGATTAAAATTGACATTGTTTGAAGCACATTTGATATATTAACTTATGTGTATATTTGTTTGTAGTTTATATAGCCTTTTGTACAAGTTAAGAAACACACACACGTTCAGCTAGATATGCGTAGAGCATATCCATCTCATTATCCATCTTACCGTCCAGATCGTTAACTAGATTGCACCTTGCTGATAATAGATTCTAGGCATTAAAATGTTGGAACTGTCTGCAAACTACTTGTTGTCCATGTGTATGGGTGATGAAGAAGCTCTCGTTCTAGAAAAATCACCAGCGTGGTTTCCTTTTCTTGATACCCCTCCACCAGCCACACTAAAGAAGGATCATGTATGCCACATCATGTAATGAAGATAGCCGACGCATGAAGGAGAGGGAGAACATTGTGCATTGGTGTTTGATCGGTTAAATGGTCATAATGGTTGACTAAATTTAGAGAGCAGTTGACCAATAAAGGGTCGACTTGCTCATCTATGTAAATAATATATATATCAGCCTCTACGTGAGAGCCCAGTTAGCTAGCAGTTTAACCAATGTATGCATGTGATTCGTCATTCTTAAGCACATTGTAATTTTGTTCCATATTTTTAATAGAAGCTATATGTTCTAATGTTTATGATTGCATTCTAGTAAGCGTTAGCTAGTCATAACCCTTGATTGCTGAGAGGGCCCCTCGTCAACCAGAGGTTTCTTTTCTTGTAGTTTCGTTACCTTTTTCTTTTGTAGATTAGTTTAAATTTCTATTTTGTTTCTATTATTAAATTATTGTAAACATTTATTTCATTTGCTTCCTGTAATGCATTTTATTTTTAAAGTTAAATAGTTGCATGCAAATTTTGCTTTCAATTTGCTTTCAGTCATTTCATTTCTAGTTTTACTGTTTAGTTTTTTATTTGCAAGTATATAGAATATATTTCTTTTTATCAAGTTAAAGTAGATTCAATTCTGTTTATTTCCTTTCTGTTATAAGTTTATTTAAATTTTAGCTTGTTTCTTAATGATTGCTTTATGTTTATGAATTAGTTTAAGATTATTTCGCTGTCAAATGTGATTAATAAGTAGGTTTATTTACTGCCTCTCTGCATTGTATTTACATGTGCACAAATTCAGCTGAAGATTAGATCATTAGGTTATTTTCTGTCATTTCAATTGTGTAGACTATCATTTGGACAACCTATTTAAATTGTTATTCAGAAACCCCTTTCAGACCCCAAGTTCAGTCTGTCATCCAATCTGTCATTTCGATTTTAGTGTTTCTAATGTGTTTTGAACCTGTTTTAAGTTCTGTTTCTTTAGTATTTGAAGTATGGTTTGACTGTAATAGCTAGATGATAGTTCTATTTAACAGTAAAGTTAAAAATTAGGTTTTTTTAGGTTATTTATTAATGTTGTATCCTTATCCCTACCTCTTTTCCACCTTGAACATGTTTTGAGCTATGTTGTGTTTTTTTTCTTGACTTTGCTTCTGATTCCTTTTTCTATTGTACTATTTTGTGCTCATTCCTTTGGATTGATTTATATGCTTTCATGTGAAACTTAGTATTAGATGTGCTATCCTTAGGAAAATATACTAGTACTTTATAAACTGTTCATTTTTCATTGTGTGATTATCGAAAGAGACTTGTAGGATAGAATTCAAAGCCATTCCTATTAAGTTTTCTACTTGTTTCTTTTATTAAGTTTTCTACTTGTTTCCTTTATTAAGTTTTCTACTTACTTATAAATTAGGCCTTTCTTGCATCCTAGTCTTTCACTTGAAAAGTTAGTTTTTAATAGTATCCTTTTTAGTCTAAAGTTATTTGCTTATAAAATAAATTATCAATCATTTGGCTTAGTATTATGTTCCAATTCAATTACCTTAATAGTTGAATTCTTAGGAGTTTGACTCAGGTTTTCATTTTGAAAGATATTTTGATCTTTTGTTTATTAAAATATTTCCACAACACCATAGGAATCCCTCTGCCTTCGCATATATTTTGTGTCCACTCTAATCCTACCAACCCCGGTCGATAATTAAATATTAGGTGAATTAATCTAGAAGATATAACACACAAAAAGATACATATAGGAAATCCATTTGGAAAAATAGAAAGAAAAATCCAAGCCTTCCAAGAAACAAAATTCTCACAATAATAAGCCAAACAAGGGTCCCAAACCCTCTTAATCAACTCATTCTTTCAAAAATGACAAAGGATCCAAACAAAATGGAAAGAAGACTATACGTCATTGCAAATATTATGGGAAAGATAATAATGATGAATATAAATGTTTTAAGAAGATGGTAGCCTTGAAAGCAACAATGAAGAAGCACCACATAAACCTTGATTTGTCTTTAGAATCTACCTTTCATGGACATGCACTTTGCGCTTCTAGTTTTTAATATACTCCATATTCTTCTTCTACTTCAAATGAGTGGCTTATTGATTTTGGAGCATCTTATCATATAGCTAAAGATCAAGCCATATTTTCTACTATGCATGAATGTAACACTAAAAAAATATTTATTGGTGATGATATATCTCTAAGTGTTGTAGGATTTAAAACAATTCTAGTAGATATTGGTCATTTTAGTGAGGTACTATGTGTTCAAAACATTTCCTGCAATTGGTTGTCAGTCTATCAAATCACTCATTGTGGTGAAGGTAAAACTGTAACGTTTACACCTAAACAAGTTGTAATCAAGGATTGTAAAGATATTAAGCATATCCTAGCCACCTAAATTGTTGATGATATTACCAGGTTGTAAAAATTTAACAAGTTTGGGTCATCACCTTTTGATTTAGTTTTTTTTTCTCATAGTGATAACTTGAGCAAAATTTGGCATGAGTGATTTGGACACTTAAATTATCGTTCATTTTAGAAACTATGTAAAGACAATATGGTGACAGGTCTTTTGATAGTATCTTGCGGGGATGGTGTTTGTTCCAGATGTGTACATGAAAAAAATCATTGGGATAGTTTTGACAAATGTTCCTCTTAGAACGCTTAGTTCCCTTGGAACTTGTGGATAGTGATTTGTGTGGTCCGCTTCCGTCTGCTTCCTTTTCTAGTTTCAAATATTTCTTAATGTTCATTGATGATTACTCTAAGCACACTTGGGTTTATTTCCTAAAACTTAAGATTGAAGTATTTAATATGTTCTTGGCCTACAAGGCCCTTGTTGAAAAAAAATCTAGTCATCAAATCTTAAGTTAAGATCTGATAATGGAGGAGAATATGTTAAGAACAAGTTCACTACTTTCTGCAGTGAACAAGGAATCCAACAAAATCACACTATTCCATATACACCACAACAAAATGGTGTAGCTGAATAAAATAACCACAGTTTAAAAAAAATAGCTAATTGTATGCTCCAAGCTAAAGGGATAAGTCTTCAATTTTGGGATGAAGCCATAAATATTGCACATTACATATTCAATCGCACCCATAATAAATATTTGCAAGTAATCACACCAGAAGATGCATTGAGTAAAATTAATCCAAATGCGAGTCACTTCTATGTGTTTGGTAGTGAAGGATGGGATCACATTCTAGATGAAAAATTGAAAGCATTGCAGCTTAAAAGAGAACAATGCATATTTGTTGGATACTCATAAGATGTAAAAGGTTAAATACTTATTCAACCACATTCTCATGATATAATTATTATAAGAGATATTAAATTTGATGAAAATATCTTAGCCTGCGATCCTAACTTGACGTTTGTGCCATATTTCGCCTGATATAAAAAGGGAGTCCATGTGGATGACAACCAACATAAAAGGAGAGCAGAAACATGAGGTTTCGATGAAAAGGAATGGAGGGAATATAAGGGGATCCCATACCTAAGAGGATAATCGACATGGGAACTAAATGACAAAGGGGGGTTCTAACGGGTACCCATGGTTGGGAAACCCTACCACTTAAATAACAACACTTCTAGAAGCAACTAGAGATGTTTTGTGTCATTAAAAATTGGGTTTGTACCTAATGTTTATGAATCATGGTCATAGGAAAATGAAATAATCTAGGTGGAGTGAAATCCTATCTTATAAGCCAATAATTATATATACTTTTCGGAGGCGGGCCAGGCTCAGAAATTGTAAAATCCGCTAAGGCCCAACAAAACTACATAAAAAACTACCCTTACACCATGATATTATCCTATGAAGTTTGTAAGATATTAAAAATAGGGTGAAATCTATATAAAAGTGGGTAAATATTTTTATAAATAGTAAAAATTTGAATTTTTACCATATCATTTCATTTTTTACCACATATAGTGCTTGGAATCCCTTTTCACCCTCGGTCTTCAAACATTGATTTTGGGAGCTACGTGAGACAAAATCACAAACCGTTGGGACTAAGTAAGTGTTGTCATCATACTCTACATTTTTAATGGTTTAATTTCAGTTTTAGTGGTCAAATGTTTTGTTTTTCAATGTGGAAATTGGGTAAATCAATCCACATAGGTAACAGATCATTAGGCCACTTATAAGGGTAGGTCCACACAGGAAAAGAGAATCCTTCCCATGTGGGAATGCTTCTATTAAAACTATGACCTATGTTTAATGCAGTGGATGTTTTTTTTAATATTTTTTCCTCACAATTCTCCCTCTCCTTTGCAGGATGTTGGTCAAATGAAGGGAATGGGAGCATGATGAAGTTGATAGACAAGTGCAAGGAAATTTACCCACTTAAAAAAAATGCAAATATGTGGGATATATAAATATTGGATTCTTGGGAGCATGAAGGAACAACAAGATTTCTCCAATTTCTCATCAACTACTGGGACCCTAGGACAAAGTCTTTCAATCTTGATGGGAAGGCACTGGAAAATTGAGGTGGATGACATCTGCTTTATCACTAGATTATCTTACTAAGGTGAGGTAGTCAACGTTAGAGCTCTTGGATATAGTAGGGGAGTGACCATAGATGAGTACATTGCCACATATTTCCTTCCCAACATAGAGAAAGTGGGATTTCAAGTCCCAATCCAAGCCATCCAGAGTCTAAGTATGAAGGTCATGATCCTAGTTTTAATGAGGATATATGGTTTGATTGCATTACATCAGCCTTCAAGGACTCTATTGTTCTATGTGGTTGAATGTATGAGACCCACAATATATGACTAGAGAACATCTTTGTTGGCTAACATGAAGCATCAACTTACTATGTGTAAGCTTGGATGATCCAAGACATTTGGGTTTTCCAACATTTTTTGTAGTTTCTTTTTCAATAGCGTATTGGGCCTAAGCTCGAGAGTAGAGGTCCTCCCAAATGGTCTATGAGATCCAAACTAAACACATTGGATTGCTATGATGAGGTAGTTAGGAGGTGGCAGGGTTCCCTCTCCATATTCAGATGAGTTCTTCCATTGATGGCGGTGATAGGTGCTCACCATAGATGAATATCCCTATGAGGGGATCGACTTCCATGAAGATAGGGACATGTTGTTACTACCATGGTAAACCTTTGGGGACATTGGTAAGATGAGATTTTGTTTTTCAATATTTCATTTCTTGTATTTTTTACTTAAGGAAAGAAAAAAACGTTTTTGGGTTGTTTCATGTACTACCATTGGGATTATTTTCACAGACATTGGTCATCGATGACCGAAAGGATTCCCATGACAATGAAATAGATGATAAGGAGTAGATTTAGCTGGTGGGTATTCCGATCATACATTAAAAAAATGTGCAGGGAAGCTTGTCTCAATTGACCCATAGGATTCCCATGGTGTAGATAGAGGAACTACCTAAGGCTATGCAGAGGCAGGTGATCTGGATACCCCGTGTTTGGTTGAGGCTGTTCAAGAGTCTATCCAATTGCATATTAATTTACCATGATAATCATCCAAGACCTTCGTCATAGACTGAATGATTGTATTTTGTGTTGTCCATGTATCTTTTGAGGGCTAGGAGCCTAGTTTTTAATTGATGACGCCACATTTTTAAGCTTTTGTTGGAACTTAAAAACTTATGGCTACCAATTTGATAAATTTATGTATATGAATGTGTGAGTGCGTGAATTATTCTTCTCTTTAGCTATGTGACAAATTCCAATCTAAAATATAATTTGCATATGCATAAACAAATTGATTATAATTCATAGGTATATGAACATACACAATGAAATAAAAATGGTTCTCTAACAATCTTACCCTTAAGAATATTCTCAGCGTAGTAGGATCTCTAACACAATATTGACCATTTAACTAGGAAAAAACCAACTGTGATTCTAGGAAAACCTATGAAGATTGAATACCATTAGAAATGGAATAATGTAATAGATCGATGACATCTCTATATTTAACAACATTGTTTGACAATGGTTGAAGACATACGACTCTTCAAGACACAAGTTGACCTTCAGGTGAATAAATGGCCCATGTGGGAGAAGCTAAGTTTTTTGTATGGTGGCTTGCACCATGTACAAATCCTATGTATGTTGAATACTCTATTGACATATTCCAACCAAGAGGAAGCATATAAGAAAATTAACGACACCAAAAGGAAAACAAAATGTAAAACTGTACACTAATATACAAGGTACCATCCCAAGTTAGATACTCATGCATAGTACTTCTTGTAGTAGATCCCATTTATGAGCTCCCTAAACACATTACCCTCATATTATTCTAACTTGTAATCTCCATTCTCTAGGAATCACCTCACAATGTAAGGACTGTCCCACATAGTGTTAAAATTAACTTCCCCCAGTGGTTCATTAGCTTGGTCATAAAAAAAGACCAAGTCACCCCCAACATACTAGAAGGGATATAAATACTTATCACACTGATCCTTAACATGAAGGTCATTAAATTCTATGGTCACAAAAACATCTAAATGTTGCTCATCAAGCTGCTCAGGGTGGACTAAGCATTTTTCTAATTTTGAAGTGTCAGGTAGGAACTCAACGGATCGCTTCAATGAAGGAATTTCACACTCAACAGGGAGAACCAAATCCACCCCATGAACTAAGAGGAAGAGTGAGAAACTAGTGGAATTCTTAACTATGGACGGATAATCCCACAAACAAATATACAACTTAATATACTAGTTAAAATTGTTTTGTCTAACAATTTTCTGTAGAATGACCTTAAGATATTTGTTGATTGCCTCCACTTGGCCACTCTCATAGGGATAATAGGACAAAGAATTTTATTTATTAAACCCTATATTTAGTGCTAAATCTATCATGATTTTTGTTGGCACGGGTCTAAAGCGCACAAAGTGTGGTTTTGCTAACGACATAATGGTCATCGACAAGAACAAAGTACCAACTACGAAGGGGAAAGAAGCCAATAGACAAGGATTTTTTGTCAAATTTAGTTAGAAATGGGTCAATTGGACCATTTTGTAATGGCAAGTGAGATTAAAAATGGAAATAGAATTGTAATCTTTTAGGAAACTTAGTAGTAGTGAAGCTTAGCAAGGAAGAAGTTTATAAGTATCTTTTAGAATTCAAGAATCGACATTGTACTATTTTGCATCTATGGATTATATTATGATGCTCCAACACGAATTTAATCTTGTCTTCTGGCAGCCTATTTTTGGTTTCATCTAGTTCAAATCCTTTTTGTTATGTGATGCATGGGATATGTTAATAAATATGATTGTGCTATGTATTTGTCGTTATCTTTTATTGCAATATGAATGATATACCACAGTAGTTTATTATATGTTAAATACATGTTAATGAAAATAAGGTTAATAACATGGTAGCATGATATCTTGATTTGGATTTGGATCTCTGGTTTTTGTTGCGGACGGGTATGGAATAATTCATGTCTTCTTTCCACTATAGAAATGTGTTTCCTACATCCCTTCCTCAGACATTTCAGGTGAGACTGCACCCACTCTACAGGTGTTGCTGGAAAGAGTAAAACCTTTTCGGGCTAGTGTTTAGGGAGTCTATGTCAAGATCTATTTTAAGCATTGTGAAGTGAACACCTGTCGACATAAATGTGTCAACAATTTTGTTCTAAAAGTGACTTCCATGATTAATGAAAATCTCTTTTGGGATTCCTAACCAAGCGATAATCTGGTCGAATAAGAAATGGGTGGTCGTATTACCATTGGATTTGACTGTCGGCATGACCTTCACCCACTTGGTGATGTAATAAATTTCCACGATGATATGGTGATACTCCCAAGCCAAATATGGGTTTCAATCCATAGAATACACCCCCCACTTGGTTAAGGGGACAACAGTGATGATCAGATGCAATGAAGTAGGATGAGAGCACATATTTCAAGAAAACACCTAACAAGGGTGACATATCTTGACCACGTTAATACAATATTGGAATATATACAACCAATAGTAATCCACTCACAAAATATTAAAGGATATAGCAATCCCAAATAAGTGACCACCACAGGCCCCACTGTGGTATTCATTAATCATGACCTCAACTTCTTCATGAGTCAAACAACGATGTAGGATAGAATCCACCCCATGAAAATAGAAAGTTTCACTAATAACGAAGTAGTTTTTAGCTTCATGACATATACATCATAGTTCATCCCTCGAAATATGTGAAGGGAACCTCATAGTCCTAAAATAAATGATACTATAGACATACCATGGGTCCATAGCTCAGATGAGGGGAATATGCTCATCCATGAATGAGTCCTCATAAATTGTATCATCATCAAGTCTAGGGAAATCAAACATCAACTCCACAAAGAATAAATATTTCTTGGATTTTGTTGATATGAAATTGGGATCAAATTCCTACAAAATCACAATCCATTTATTGTATTTTCCCTTATCATTCATCTTGTTGGAAAAAAATGAAACAGATTGATATGTAGTACAATAGTAGTCTAGCGAAGTAAAATGTAATTTCACAATCTATGGACCACATGAACAATCATTAACTCATTTTTTTCTACATGAGTATATATTGGTTTAGATTCAACAATATTCCAACTAAGATAGTAGATAGAATTCTCATGGGGTTCATCATCCTCTTGAACTAGGACCATGTCAAGCATCTCTTGAGACTCGACTACATAAAACATGAAATGTCTATCATAGTCCAGAGGATGAAAAAGAGATGTCAATGCCAAGGATATATTAAGATCATTGAAGTTCTCTTGGACTCGCTCATCCCATAGAAATGGATTTTACTTATTAAATAAGTGCATGAAGCCCTTGGTAAAGTTGGTATAGTTCACTATGAACCGACGTAGAAAATTATTGTTCCCTTGGAGACTCTAAAGCTAACTAATAGTGCACAGGGGAGGAAATTGAAGTATTGCCTCAGCCTTCAATGGATCAACCATAATTCCCTCTTTTGACATAATGAATAAAAAAAGGCGACCAATCCGAACACAAAAGATGCAATTTTAAGGGTTTAAACAAATTTGATAACCTCAAAATATCTCAAATACCAGTCGAAGGTGTGTTGGATGATCCACCCTTTGAAGAGAGTGATAAGTAAGGTAATCCAGATAGAATTCTATTATACATTTATGTTTGTGAAAGTAAAAGTTAATTTCCCACTCAAAGGTTGCTCCAATGTTTTTAAGGTCGAAGGGAATCTTTCAGTATGAAAAATTCCCCCAAGGATAAATAAATGCAATATTATGTTGGTCCTCGGGCTTGATTTGGATCTGATTATAGCCAGAAAGATTGCCCATGAATGAGAAAATATCGCTTCTTGCATGCTCATCAAGAATATGATCATTAAATGGTGTGGAGAAGTTATCTTTTGGATAAGATTTATTTATATCTCTAAAGTCAGTGAACACACAGATGGTTCCTTCCTTTTTGTCAATGGGAATGGTGTGGGATACCCATTAAGTTAAAGGAACTAGGTAAATGAATCCATCCTTTAGAAACTTCTCTACCTCTACCTTGATAGTGGGTACCTTGTGGGGATTCACCACTCTTAAGTTTTGCCAAAAAGGATTAGTATTAGGATCATTTTTAATTTCATGTTTGAAAATGATAGGGTCTATCCCGGGAATTTCCTCATAAGACCAAGAAGATACACCATGGAATTATTTAAATAACTCTATGTAAGTCTCCATTTAGTCAGGATAATAATTTGCACTGATGTAAACATTTTCCACTTTTTGAGGGGTACAAGAAATGTTGATAGGAATCATAGGGGATATATTTTCCATGCTCCCTTCATCATATATTCCATGCATATCTAATGGGACATTGGGAAGACCAAATTTATCAGGTAAGGACGATTGAAACTCATCATGTTCAATCCTTTTAAGAATTGAGAAGAAGTAATATTGACAATGCATGTTTTCCCAAGGTTGTTATAGACCATACATGCCATCAATGAAGTATTCATCTAAAGGTAAGGTGCCATAGAGGTAATCATGTGAGATTGACAAATTGGCTACCTAGGAAGGTATTAATGGGAGATATTCCTCCTATATCCATGAAGAGGAAAGATCGAGGTCTCTACTAGTGTCTGATACAACTTGGTAAGCAATATTCTAACACTGTACATATTTTAGGAATGATCCCTAATTCCTGACCCACAGTTTAGCTTCTTGGATGCTAGGGACTTGACCTTCATTCCCATACTCAAGTGGAAAATTCTTGCACAGATGGGGTCCTTCACATCCCCAATATTTGACCGGCCTTTTGGGATTTTCCGTCATCAATATGGCTGGCCCAATCTTAGCTTGTGATGGATTCCTTTGTTGCTTCAATAGGTGAGAAGGTTTAAAACCTTTCTTCCTTGGGTTAATATTTTCATTCTTCTTGTGAGAATTTATCCTACTTCCTTCCATATCTGTTAACTGATGCCCAGAGTTTATCTTCCTTTTGAAAATCTGCCAAACTCTGTAGCATGGCGGTAGTCAACTGGTTTTTCTCTACTAGATCCTTGGCCATCCTCTTATTTTCTTCATGGCACTGATCTTGTTTAACCTTCTTGGTCAGGCCAAGACCAGCGTTTCGATCTACAACTTTGAAAAATCTGTTAACAACATCATCTGTTAGACAATCTCATAAATCAAAAGAAATTACTTACCAACCACTTATTGCAGGCATGATTGGTCAAGATCATAGTAAAATTCAAATCACGGTCATGGTGCACTTTGTTGGGTTGGCTACATTTAGCAATTCTGCTAAATAGCACTCTTTCTTGTCATAGTTTTCTTTCTACAACCAATTTCATTGGCACATTTATACCAATGTTGCAACCATTAGCTCTGTCAAATCACAACCTGGGTGTTCTTTTCCATTTTTATCTTTTCAACTTGGCTCATTTAGGCCCTAGTGCTGCAACTAACAACTCTGTTAAGCCACAATTTTGGTTTTCTTCTCTATTTTAACTACTCGTTCTGGCCCATCCAGGCCCAATACTACAACCAACATCTCTGTCAAATCACAACTTAGGTGTTCTTTTCCATTTTTGCATGATTCGGTGCACACACGCACTACGATTTAAGGCCCAAAGTTGCAACATGAACTCTGTTAACTATTCAACTTGGACCATTTAGGCCCTAGTGTTGTAACCTGGCTCTGATACCATTCTGTCACGTACCCACACCCTGATTATCATGCGAAATTAAAAATTTCTTACAGAACCTTTGTTATTCTTTGAATCACAGGGCATGGCCATGAAACAATCCTCAACATTCATGTTATGATACCACATTGTCACATCCCCTCACATCCACCATAGATCAATTCGACGATCTGCAAACAAATATCTTAGAAGAGATCGAACGGTGGAGAAGAATCATGACGAAAATCGACAGTCACAATTTGTTCGGCCTCTGGGAATAGATCAATGGCTGAAAATCAACCCACAAGGATCAACAGTGTAGAAATCTTGAGTTTGCAGAATCAGGAAATATGGAAATCGCCATCCCGCATGCGAAATAGACCATTGCGAAAAGAAAGTTGTGGAGGTAGATATTTTCAATGCCACATCCCTCATCTTGCATCCCACATCCCACATGCAGAAAGGAAAGTTGCGAAAGGATATTTCTACCAAGAAACTTATCCTATTAGCAGAAGTATTGGACCGATTCGATCCTTCAGGCCATCACCAATCCAATGAGTATAAGCCCACAACTTAATTTAAAAAATGCATTGAATGAAACATACATAAATACATACAATTTCAATTATATAGTTGTTATACCAAAATCCTATCACCATCATGTGATAAGACCTTTGACATACCTATTTGCCCTTAATCCCAGCACTTGGAGTGGAAACCCATGCTAGTTGTCAATATTTAATGAAAATGCTTAGCACCACACTTTTCCTATTGTCCAGGAGTGGTACCTTGTTTGCACCACCTATCCCTTGTTGTTCACAAGCGGTGCCACTGCTTATGGCCCTTAGTCCATAAGCGTTTGTTACCAGAACCGCTCTGTCATTGAAGGAGAAATGTGGTACCCTAGGTAAAAAGGGAAAAGGAGAAGTTTCTCGAGGCTTCTAGATGATGAGCCTCATGTCCTCCCTTATCCCTATCATTGTGGGTCAGTTGAGCTCAAGATCCCTCATCCTAGGATCTTAGAGGCCACCTCGTTCACTAATATCTCAACCGTCCCTATCCATTGAGCTTTATAAATACAAGCTCATATCCATGGTTGAGAGGGAGAACTCTTAAGGTATTGTTATGTTGTTGGATTGATTACTTGGCCCAAGCCATTGGAGAGCATAGAGAGCTAGAGTCGGAGCTTATGGGGATGAGAGTGCTTGGTTTCATGGAGATGCATGTCAACACTAAGGCTTGGTTGTAAAATTCTCCATTTTTATCTTAATGCAAGTTGATTTTAGTCCCACATTATTGTTTTTATTTTATTTCACATGTATTTTGTTAGATTCCTTAGTCACTGACATGGATCAGTAGATTATATTCTGGCAGCTTTGATGTGTTTGCATGTTTAAGCTAATTGTAGGTACATGGGGTTACTATTGAAGCGTCACATTCCAGGTATATACGGTGTCCAGGGAGGGTCTTCATCCTTTGTCCTTCATTTGTTCTAGATCTGAACCATTCCAACCAAGGGAACACCTTACTGTCCACAGAAGGTGAAATATTCCAGCTAAAAAATTTGGCAACTCCACTGGGGAATAGATATATGTATCAATTGTTCTGATCTTCCTCAGTTCTCAACTCTTGTCCAAATGCAGGCTCTTTCTCCAAATCTCTTTAGTCAGATCTTCTTTCTGAATTAGTCAATTTGGGTTTGAATCTTCCAGATATGTTCAGATATGAGTCAATTTGACCTTTTATGCTCCGTTTCCATACTCAATCTAGCAGTTTTTTCCTTGATCTAGTCCTTTTCTGACTTGATCTATCGTTCTCTTTGTGTTTTGGTCTTCTACAGGGAACCGCGCCAATGCAGTGTACGAGGAGCAGTACCACTGCCTGAACAAAGTGGGCAGCACGTGGTGCCACCGCTGGTATCCCATTGGTGAGAAGCGGTGCTAGGATAGAACCGCCATGTTAACACTTGAGAAGCGCGGTGCCAGGTAGGCATCATTCCAAGGCCCTTTTTCCTCATTTTTTTCTTTGTAAAAATTTGAGTTGTGTTGCTTTCAGTATTGCATTGCCAGGCTTGTGTGACAGAATATGATGCTTGTGGCTTGAAAATTGTATGGTTTAAGATTGGTTTGATTCAGAAATTCAAAAGATAGATTAGGCTTTTTTATTGTTCATTTGCTTCTATGCTTGTTGGTTGTGTTTGTGAAAGGATTTCTTGTTTTTTGAAAAGCTTAGGGTGTTAGTAAGATCTCTTTTCATTTCTATTATATAGACTAGAAGAAGAACACTATATTATATTTTAGGTTTCATTTCTTTTTTGCATAGTAAACTTCTTTTTCCTTCCTTTAAAAAAGAAATTTTTTGACCGAGACTAGGTTATCAGCATTGAGCGTTCGACATTGGTTATCTGATTGGCTTTACAAGCTTTCAGGATCTTCATGTTCTTTTGTCTCTTGTGCATTTAGAAATATCTCAATCAAAATAAAAAATATGGTAGTTTTAAGTTAGATTTGCTTATGTTTTGAGAAAATTGAAAAAATAGAGTGCATTTGCATATAGTGTGCTTCTTGTTTTTCTTTTAGGAAAAGAGATTCTTCCCCTTCTTATTGCTTTCAGAAAAGAGAAATCAGTTTGGAAAAGTACTACTTGTATTTGATTTTGTGTTCAAGAGTGTTGTTTGGAAGTATTTTTTGGTTTTGAAACAAAATAAAATACTCTCTTTCCCTCCTGTAAGTAGGCATACTAAACGGTAAAGTGAAATATTTGCACAAGCATACTGCATGGTTTTACTTTTCTGTCAAAACATCATGCATTCACCTAATCTTCCACTTTAAAATTAACGGTGGTTATAGGTTAAAATTTACGTAGCAATTGGAGTGATAGGTTAGAGACGTGTTCGGGCGTCGTTAAGCGTAGAAGCTGTCGTTATTTGTCTGCATTACATCCCAAAACTCGCGCAGTTCTTCCACATACCATCGGTATATCGAACAACCTTTCACGTACCCTTGAGGTATATAGAAAGGTACTTCACATACTCGATTGTATATCAAAAGGCCCCTTGTGTACGGTTATGCATTAGACAACATTACTACCGATTCGAGCTCCCACATACCTTGAGTATATCATGAGACCCCACTAGGATACCCTATCCATCCGATAAAAGCCCTTTGGTCATCTTGCTTGGAGCCATACACTGAAACCAACATTTGGGGAGATTACTATGCACGTACCCTCGAGGTGTATCATGAGTGGCACCTTATTGACAATCTCGGTGAGAGACTTGATTTTTTGAACTCCTCCTATCATTTTAAGTGTGCTTGTTTTGACCTATAACTTGTGTAGGGAAATTTATTTTTTTTGTGTGTGTTTTCTAGATTTTCAGACCCTAGGTTAGATAGGAGCTGTACAAATTGGCTAAGTTAAGACAGTCTAGGAGATTACAGGGCTTGCCACCCGATTTTACTCGTGCTTCAAGAGAAAATCCAATGGAAGTTGTCGACCAAGGAGATGCTACTACCTCCCAAGTGGGAGATAATGTGGTTGCAGAAAGTGGAGTACCATATTCTTCACACTCTCCTCCCTTGGTCCAAAAACCTTATTGGGGAAATACCTCGTTCCACTCTCCCACAAAAGGTCATGTTGACGATACAACCCATCCAGATTATGGTCCCAATGCTCCATTTTCGAATACCTCTATACGACAAGCCATTACCTCATTTGGCACCTATTTAAACTCTTCTAAAGATGAATAAGAATGTAGGCAATACTATGCTACAATTCTTTGTGCATAGGAGATTGACAAGCAAATAGATGAACTATTAGGCCCGACACCATCATGTTCCACATCTGCTCCGGTGGGATATCATTTACTTGCCGATTCTATGAAACCCATTGAACCGATTATAGATCATGCAGTGACACCACACAACCCAGTTCAAATTACCACCCCTATCACCTTTCATGTTATGTCTGTTCCTAATCCTCCCAGGTCTTCTGCACCTGGGGCCCAACCTTCAATTCCCATTTCGTCAGTACCTTCTATTTCTAGGGGGTAACCCTCGGCATGACCTATGTTATCTGGCACCGAAATTGTACCTAGTTAAGGGAAGAATATAACATAGATCCATCTATAGTTTATATCCCTCCCACCCATACTAATGTGGTTAATCCCCCATCCAGTTCAGGTCAGCCCTTGGGAGCACAACTTGTAACCGTTCAAACTTCTGGAGGTTATGGTTATCAAATACATGTAGGTAATCATCCACCCAATCCTATAAGAATTCCTTATGCTAAAATTCCATACCCTAGTAACACTTTTACGCCATGGGGACAACCCAACTGGTCTTAGATGCCATCTATGGGAGGGATACCTATAAAAACTATGGGAGGTGTCGAAGGAACGACTTATGGACGTCCTCCCCCTTGGGGGCCTAATGGTCCCAGAGGATCTGGAAACTTTCCTCCTTATGGTCCTAGTGGTCCTGGGGGAGCTGGTGGCTTTCCTCCTTATGGATCTAGAGGGTCTAGTGGCCCTCCACCTAGTGGTTCTGGAGGCTCTGGAGGTTTACCTTCTGGTGGCTCTAGAGGGTCTGGTGGTCCGCCTCCCAATAGTCTTGGTGGTCCTGGTGGTCATGGTGATCCCGATGGCTCTCTTGGTCCTCCTTCGAGAGGCCCTAGTGGTCCTAGCGGTCCTAATCCTGGAAATCAACACCCTACGGGTGGATTTTCAAGTAGTTCTTCGTCACAACAACTTATTTTTTAGTCAACTTATGGTCCTACTGGTAATTATATGCCATATCAATATTACCAGTATGTGCAACACAACCAACGGTTACCTTTCCTAGCAACTTTGGAATTTCCTGACTTGTCCAAGTTGATTAATGACCCCATTCGACACAATCCCTCGTGGCCTCTGATTCCAGTAAAGTTACCAACGGATATTCTAAAATTCGATGGGAAGCAAGGAGACGATCCGAAGAATCATGTTATGACATTCTAGTTGTGGTGTTTTTCAAACTCCCTCATGGATGATTCCGTTCGATTACAACTCTTTCAGCGAACTTTGACTGGTACAGCTGCGAAGTGGTACATTGAACTACCACAACATTCGTTTGTGGATTTTGGCTCGTTGGAAACCATGTTTCTTACACACTTTCAGCTCCCTATTCATTATGAAACGGGAACTGATATTTTAAATTCTCTGTTATAGAACACCTCCACCCACATATCCGATCACATTCATGAGTGGAGAAGGTGGAGAAGGAATATTAAGGCCCCTATTCCGGATTAGTTATTAGCTTATTAGTTTACCAAATCCTTGTTGCATCCTATTGCTCAAGATGTGGCTATGTGCGGTGTCATTACTGAAGAGCGGGCTATTAGTCGGGCTCAGTACCTAGACTTGGTTTATTTTGAGTCTGGAACTCTTTATGACTTGATTCCTCAAGCTCCTCGCCCCAGCACTAATCCCACCAAGCCACAAGCAGAAGTACCTATTGATGGGATTGTTGGTTCAATCTAGTCCCCGTCTGCAACAAAACCTACCAAGAAACCCCAAACTACCACCCCTACTCCTTCGACTCCTAAGGTTTCCACAGAGGTAAACTCTATTCAAAGTACTCAAATCTCGAGTAATAATAAAAATAAAGGTAAAAATAGAAATGAAAAACCTAGAAACCAATAGGAGACTCTAAGACCAACCAACAGTGATAACGATAAAGGGAAAAGTCAAGAAAAATATCCCTGTCTGCTATGCGGGGGTGACCATTTTTCAAAGGAGTGTCCTCGTCGAGACGAAATCTCCCAGTTTCTAAAGTCCAATCCTACACCTGCAATACTTATGGATCCTTTTCCCTCTTAACAACAACTGATAGACCACATTTCTAATCAGGGTAACTCTATCTCATTAGAGGAAATTCGTATGATGTCCTCAGATACCATCAATATACAAACTCGAAGTCAGAATCATGACAAACCTGCAGATAAGAAAGAAGATCATTCTTCTTCAGGGAAAAATCCCTCTACTAGTTCTTCGGAATCCTCGTCTATTGTCCCCTTGTCTATCGAGAAACCTACTCTCGACATGATTTTGCATCCACCTAAGAGTACTCTTCAAAAGGTTGTCTTTAATCCCAATGCCAGAGATGCTCAATTTTATAATGTAGTTGAAGATATCTCTCAAGCACTTTGTGCGATGTCTACCTTAGAAGTACTCCAAAGTTTCCCTACACAATGCAAAAACGTGTTGACAGCATTAGGAGCTTTAGACCCAGATAACACTAACTTGATTCATTTCAATGTTAAGAACTATAAGCCTAGATTACTGCATAAACTTGATTTTTAGATCATTACTAAAGTAGTGGGAAATAATTTTTTTCGAATGGTACTAGATGAAGGAGCATCGACCTCAGTTTTGTCTCTGACTTGTTGGAAGTCTCTCGGCTCTCCCGAGCTTGTAACATCACCTACGACCCTAAAGGCCTTTGATGGACGAGGTTTCCAACCCCATGGTCTCATATCATTCCTAGCGGTCGAGATGGGGGGGAAAACCATTTCCATTCAAGTAGAAGTGGTAGATGCCCCTTTAGATTACAACCTCCTTCTAGGAAGAAATTGGTTCTATGCCATGATTGCTGTCGCCTCAACAGTATTTTGAACAGTCCAATTTCTGCATCTAGGTAGAATTGTTACTATTGATCAGCTTGATTTATGTACACTATATGTTACTACCTCCATAGCTAATAACATCCCCATGTTAGGCTAGTCCCCTCCTCCTTACCATTCGATTTGGGTAGGCATGTTGAAGGATTCATCCCTTATGGGGATTTTTCCATCCACTCCTCCTAGCACGGATACCATGATAGTCCATATGATTGCCTCATTTGATTATGAGCCTAAGGGTAAAAAATTTGTTGAGTCCACATGAAGCTATGTATGACAACATTCAAACCTTTTTCGATGATCACACAGATGGTCTTCATATAGTGGCTTTGGATCCTTACCATTTACCGTACTAATTAGAACCTTCTCTTCCTATTCTATATTATCTCTCTAAGACTTTTCCTTCTGATGATTCCATTGTGGAGATCATGAATACAAATGAGCCCATTTGGGAGGATCACCATCATAGATCCATGTTCCTCCCCAACACCAATTTGGTTAGCCATGATTTTACATCTTTGTTTCCTAATGATATTGTGAACGTACCCCAAAGTCCTATATTGTTGCAAGATATAGATTCTAAAGGAAACCTTTTCAACATTACTCAGACGAATCCGATTGACATATCAGCCAAGCCTGATACTATCGAGCATGTTCATGTTGGGCAAAACTACTCAGCAGATGAATCTAAAGCATACAAGGCACTTTTTAAAGAATTTCGTGATATTTTTCCTGGCCCTATGAATAGATGCCAAGGATTGACCCACCCATTATGGTCCATGAGATTAAGACCTATCCCACGGCTAAACCTGTCAGGAAAAAACTAAGGCAAGTCCATCCTTAGAAGGCTGCAGCTATTAAAGATGAAATTGAGAAACTTCTTAAAGCTGGGTTTATTTATTCTATACCCTTGAGGGAATGGGTATCAAACGTTGTCCCTGTCAATAAAAAGGAGGGAAACATTAGAGTCTATATCGACTTTAGGTATTTAAATAAAGCTTGTCCCAAGGACAACTTTCCTACCCCATACATCGATCAGATTATCGACAACTGTGCTGGAATTGTCATCTTTTCATTCATGGATGGCTTCTATGGCTATAATAAGATTGAGATATTACCCTCTAATCAACATAAGACGACTTTCATTTTCCCATGGGGAACTTTTGCATATAAGAAGTTACCATTTGGCTTGAAAACTGTTGGAGCCATGTTCTAGCGTGTGATGTCCTATGCGTTTCACAATATTAAACATATTGTTGAACCGTACCTTGACAACCTCCCTTCTCATTCACAGTGATGGGAGGACCACCCTAGTCATCTTAGAGACATATTCCTGAGATGCCGTCATTGTAATATATGGCTCAATCTGGATAAATGTGTTTTTTGCATTGAGATGGGATGTCTGCTAGGCTTTGTGGTATCCAAGGATGGCATCCAGATCGATCCTTTGAAGATTGTCACTATTTTAGATCTACCATCCCCAACTAATCTCCTTGAACTCCAAAATTTGTAAGGGAGGGAAAACTTTCTCCGTCGTTTTGTGTGCAATTTTGCAGAGAAAATGCATGGTTATATGTGTCTCCTCAAGAAGAATACTCCATTCTTATGGGATGACCAGGCTCAATGTGCCTTTGATAATCTTAAACATGCTCTGACTCATTCACTTGTGATACACCCCCCGGATTATTCAAAGGAATTTCTCTTATTTTTTTTTGCCTCCGCTACTACCATCGCCATGGTTTTAGTGTAGGAAAATATCCATGGTCAGGAGCATGTGATTTATTATGCCAGTAAGAATCTCATGGATTCTGAAACTTTCTATTCACGTGTGGAAAAGTTAGCATTGGCCACGGTCATTGTTGTACAAACGTTTTGTCACTACATTCTACTCTGCACTACCACTATATTGGCAAACCAAAACCTAATGTATTACATCCTAACTCGTCAGGTGCTTAGGGGCAAGTACTCTCGTTGGATATTCATACTTCAAGAGTTTGATCTGGAATTTTTCGAAGTCACATCAAAGAAATCCTTGGTCTTTGCCAAGCTTATGTGTGATCTTCCCTATGCTTCGATGGAATCTGAGCGCAATGATTCATTTTCGGATGAATTCCTATTCTTAATTAGCACTATCGATCCTTGGTATGGAGATTTGATTATTTATCTCCAAACACAATTATTTCAGCCGCATTTATCCCGTGATGATCACCGCCGTATCTGTCACCACATGAAGTACTATCTCATCCTGAATGATTCCTTGTATAGACGTGGGATTGACTCAATTCTCCGGCGATGCCTCACCCATGAGGAGGCTGAACATGTGTTAAATTACTACCACTCTGGAGCATGTGGCGGTCATTTATATGGGATGGCTACAGCCCAGAAAATCCTTCGTGCTAGCTATTTCTGGCCTTCTGTCTTCAAATACTGTCATGAGGCTGTTAAGAAATGCCCACCTTGTCAACACTTTTATCCTGAAAAGTGCACCCATCCTTCTCTGCTACACCCCATCATTGCCATTGGCCCATTCACCAAATGGGGGATTGAATTCATGCATTGTAAGCCTACTTTAGCCAGGGGGCATGGTTACATCATCATAGCCATTGATTATTTCACAAAATGGGCTGAGGCCATGCCTACATATGCAGAAGATTGTAAGGCTGACGCTCTCTTCTTGTTCAATCATATCATAGCTAGATTTGGAGTTCCATAGTCCATCGTTACTGATCACGGATCCCATTTCCGTAATCAAATGATGGAGGAACTGAGTGCCAAGCTAGGTTTTTTCCATTGAAACTCTATGTCGTATTATCCACAAGCTAATGGTCAGGTAGAGGCCATTAACAAAGTTTTGAAAACTATGCTTCGTCGGATGGTTGGAGATCATAAATCCAATTGGCACCATGTTATTTTCTCTGCTCTATGGGCTTATCGTACTTCCATGAAAATAGCCACTGGTTTCACACCATTCCAGCTTGTATATGGACTCGAATTTGGCTTACCGATTCAATGTCAGATTCCATCCTTACAACTTGTCTTCGAACTTCTCCTAGACACTTCCACGGAGGAAGAAAGATTTTTGTACTTGAGTAACCTTAATGAGACTTAAAGAGATGCTACCTTGGCTAATGAGGCACATAAGAAATGCGTTAAGGTGCAGTGTGATAAATCCGTCCAACCTCATGTCTTTAACGAGGGTGACCTAGTCTTGACTTATGATCAGAGATATGACATACTAGGGAAGGGCAAGTTCGAGTCCATGTCGTATGGACCTTTCATTATTTCTAAGGTGTTAGAGAAAGGAGCTTACGAGCTCATTGATTACGATAGAATCCATTTGGGGAAACCTCGCAATGGGTTGTACCTGGAAAGGTACTATTCCTAGGTATTTCTTGGATAGTATCTTGTATATATGTATATTGATTGACTTTCAGTGTGATTTTAGTATTTTCAAGATAGTTTTTAGTTTAGTGTACGCATCTATTTATACCATGTTTTGGTCATGCAGATGGCTTCTTATTGCTTCACTGATGGTGCTTGCCACCACACCTTGAATATTTCCTCAGCTGCTTGGGTCCTCTATTCCCCAGCTGAATATTTGGTTAGTTCAGGAGTGGTTTGTATAGGTCCCGCTACTAATAACATCGCTGAGTATGAAGCAGTCATCGGTCTTCTGACTGAAGCTACCTCCCAGGATGTTCATGATCCAGTAGTATTTATGGACTCACAACATGTGGTTTGTCATTTAAACCATGTTTACACCATTAGAAACTCGGTTCTCCTCCGCCTCTTCCAGAGAGTCACGTTTGCTAGAAAGATCATTTGAAACCATTACCTATAGGAATATCCCTAGGGAACATAATGTAGTTGCTGACTCATTAGATAATTACATCCTATATTGGCATGTTTCCCATTCATGACATCAAACTCAAACATGGTACATTGTAAATAAACATTCAAAGACGCATAAAACTCATATAAAATGCATTTGTCATTTGAAACATCTAAACACCGTGTAAAAGTATGTATATATATATATATATATGAAAAAGTTTACAAAAAATAGGTCACGAGACCTCATATGAAGCATGTAGGCTTTTAGGAAAAACCATCATACAAAATCCTGAAGCTATCAGCTTTCAGTACATATCTCATACACTAGTGGTGCTCGTGATAGCACATCACTGCTCGAGCTACCCTACGTAGCAGCCTAATGAATCGACCCGGTACTCCCACTGTGGATCTCTGATATCTCATCGAGAGGTCATCAATGTTAGCATCTGGGATATCCAAGGTCAACCTCTAGGTTTTCCTCCAGCTCCCTACTGATATCATCACCCCGTGGTGCAAAGCGAGCTCTAGCTCGCCTATCCACTGCAAAAGCTTCTCCAGGTCACGCTGCTCTGACGTCTACATGAGAATATATAGGTCTCGTCACTTAACATGAAAATAATAAAACATTAAAAAACATAAAAAAATTTCATCTATTTTAGGGTTTCTTACTTCTTACCGATGTTTCCCCACTATCCGCCAGGTGGGAGTGGTAGGTCAGGATCTCTGGTGAAGTCTGTACCTACATAAGCATAATCCTCAACCATGAGGATCTGATATTGGAGCCATCAGAAGAACGGATCACCGAACTTCACCCTTCCCCTACCTTCTTCTGTACGAGCCATGACCTACACCCACCTCAGCATATGGGGGTCCCATGCTCTCAGAATCCGGAAGGCCACCTGAGGTCTCATCTGTGGAACCCTCTTGAAGAAGAAGCAGGCTAAAATGGAGCCAAATCCAAATTGCTTTAGCTCTCCCTACCAACACTTAGTCAGCTGATATTTGAATATTGGAAGCATGGCTTCTACCCAGTTGAACACCGTGGGTGCCATGGCCTCTATGGCGTACAACATGTGTTCCCTAGAAGCTTGGTGCACACCGTCATTCTCGGCCACCTTCTGCATAGTAAATAGGACGATCCGTAGAGGCCCATCCGTCACTGCTCTGATGGGGATTTTATTCCCCGATGTCCTCGTCCCTAGAACACAGTGACGGTCTATAATCTGTCGAGTTGTAATATCCCCTCCACGGGAATCTGTTAGTGAGACGGGGGCACCCTGTCTCGAGAGACCAGTCAAGAAGTAGATATCCTCTACTTCCACTGTAAGAATATTTCCCCCCACCTCGAAATATTGTTTCTCTAGATTTCACATCCATAGTATGTGTTCCAGTAACTGATCATGTGACACCATGCTTGGGGTCCGAAAGAACTTCAGTAGCCCACGGTCCCGTAATGTGGAAATACAACCCACATTTCTCTATACAAAGGCATCATCATTGTCATGTGTTCTTTCTTTCCATATCACCATGTTTTCAGCAACAAAGACCTGTTAAAAACAATTATAGTATTGTTGTGCCCCTACCCAACAGCCTTTAAAAAACATTGTTTCATCAAACAAAATTGTATTTTGTTTTGGTGAAATGTTTGAATTTCATATAGCAAAACTAAAGAATTGACAGCTACTGAAATGGTGACATTACAGAAGCTACTGAAACTATGAAATCAAATGTTTTTTAAAGAAAACCTTTGCAAACTATGGATTGGTTGACAAAATCACTACTTTGAAATTATTATTTTGAGTGGATTTGCATTGAAAATCAAGGGATAAGTGTTAATAATTTGTCATAAACTAATTTTGAAATCTTATCCAAATATTTATTATTTGATTTTATTATGTGATTTTGTTATCGTAAATATTGATAAGGTTTTAAAATTGGAAGGTTGATCATTGAATTTTTGGTACCTTATAAATGGATAATTTTGATTCAATTATTCAACTTGGTAATTTTGATTCATGAAACAATGGATAATGGAGGATAAAACCATGCATTCAAGTTAAGAGTTTGAAAGATATATTACTAAGCCTATCCTATTATTTTTTCTATATTATTTAAAAGTGTTGAATAAATAAAGATCAAATAAGTATCTTTTCAATTAATAGACTTTATCATTTTTATTATTTATACAAAATAAATAAACCTTTTAATTATTTTGTATAAATATAATGTATAAATAAAGTTCTTTGATCTTTTTAATATTTACCTAGAATGTTAGGTATAATTGACACTTTATTCTAAATCTATCATATTTGCAAAAATACCATTCTCTCAAACCAGGAATCAACGTGAAATTTATAAAGGACTTTAGAAATGTTAAATATTTTAATGACTCTTTAGTCACCTTGATACATAAAAATATTCATTAACGGTTTTATTTAATCATTGGTTCATGTGTTTTCAAAGCGGGATAAAATACAAGTTAAATGTTATGTCCAAATAAATTTTGATAACATATATTTCATCCCACTTTGAATGTACTGTTAGCACGCAAATATTGTAGGAGATGTATTTAAGTTTGGCGACATAAACCCTATTAACGCCACATGCTGATCGATGAAGACCCTCAATATCAACACCATCACATATATGAAGGAGGTGCCAGAAAAATGAAGGGATCACAGTGATTTTCTCCACCGGATCGCGCTCGTTTTCGGTGCTCATCAATAAAAATATATTTCTGTTAAAAAAATGATAGAGGGAGATCACTTCTGGATGCCACGATCGGATTATGATGTAAATGATTTAAAAACAAATCTCATGAAAACGAGGGAAAGGGAGATGATTTTATTTCTATTTTCTTATTCTATCATTTTATTAGATTATTTTAACAAGTCTTGCCTCTCTTTATGTGAGAGATTGGATTATTTTTATGCAGGTTCATAACATAAGGAGCATATAGTTACGCTATCTCTTGAAGTTCAGGAGCAACAGTTCAATTTCCAGAGAAATTGTTGGGACTAAGAGAGAAAATAAACGAAACTGCCGAGAGACGAATTTCATTTTCAGCCAGTTATTAAAAACACGTTTTCAACTGACAGGCGTTTTTATGGGTTACATTGTGAGAAAATGGAGACAGATCTAAAAAATCCGCCACATGGGTTTTCTCCAGAATGGACCCGTTTATCTTTTTTCAGGAATATTTCACCAGAAAATGATGGATTTTAGGAGATTTTTGCAGTTGCGACTGACAAAATTTCACCAGTGTAAAGCCCAATTTGGATTCCATTTCTGCTGATCTTGTTTATTTAAGCAGACAAGAATTTGATAGTAGAGAGGGAGGAACTGAGATATTTTCTCTTATCTCAAAAGACTGCTTTTAGGAATTAGTTTGGGAATGCTCAAAAGGATTGAAGAATTTCTTTTTCACTGTTTGAAGAGCAGACCAAGAGCTGGAGCTGGGGGGTCGATAGTTTGGGAGAAACAAGGGACAAAACTGCTGTTTGATTTCCCTGTGACTCAAGACAGTTTGCTGTTATCAACCACAAATTGTTAAACTGGTGATACTTACATATATTTACAGTATTTCTACTTTGTATATGTGTATATTGTATCGCTTAGTCTTGTTGTTTGTTTTTTTTATATTATTCATGTTTGCTATGATCTCTTTTAAGAATTATGCAAATATATGTTATAATTATCGACTTGTACTGGTCTCGGTTTACTGATGTTTGACATCATACCATTTGTGGTGTATGTTCCTATTGTATGATCTTGTTAATCTCAGGATTTCTTTTGAATACTTTCAGGATTGTTAATGCAATAGTTTCATTGGTATATTTGATAACAGGTTAAATATTCTCTTCGCTCCCAATAGGGATAAGACCAAGAACAGATGAATAGTTGTTTTTTGTAAATTATTTTATGAAAAACATCCATTGAATCAGATGTTTATATTCATGTCACATTCAGGTTATTTTCTAATTTTTGTAAGTAATGTATATTTGTTAATAATGCAATTTTGTAACTCAATATTAACATGTTAATATTTGATTAACTTTTGATTATTATATTGTAAGTTAAGTTAATTTAATAGATTTAGTTCATAGATTAATTTAATTATATTACTAATTCATTAGTAATAAGATTAATTAGTTTAATTTGTACATTCGTTAATTAGTTTAATTTGTACATTTGTAGGTATTTGGTAGATTTAATTAACTAGAACAATAGCTTTAGTTTTATTTATAGACTTTCAGGCTAATAGAGCCTTTAAACCTGTCGGGAACAACCATCCCAAACAGCTTGGAACCTGCTTTAAGGATCTTGGTCTGGGTTGTTTTCCCCCGTTACATGCATAGTCATTTATGCCCGTCAACAAGTATGCATTAGAATAATTCCTAATCATTAAAAATAAAAATAATGACTTATTATTGCTCATGCTATGAGTTTAAAGTCTCCACGGTTGGCACCGCCTGTGCACCGTTGGAGATAAGCGGTGGCACCTACTGTCAACTATGTTATAGGAACGGTTCTTAGGTGGTACCACATATCCCGAAAGGGGTAGCCATGGTGCCTGCTTTTAAGGTTTTATGGCTTTCCATATAAGCCCAAAACCCCACTAAAAATCAAAATAAACACCATGAAATGAAAGAATAGGGTGTTAGCTGTTACCTGCAACTGATGATGCTCAAAACAAATGGTGGAAACTCCTAGTATCAGCTGCAAAATATCTGGCTAAGAAAATGCTCCAAGTGCTCTCCGCTATCAGTAAATAGTGAAATGATTTGATTTTTTACTATTTACATGACTTATATAGGCATATTTGGGTCTGAGATACTATAGTTTTGATATAAAATCATATTTTAGTCAAAATTTATCTGTTGTAATCCCTTAAAGCTAGTTATAAATGCATTTAACACTTGTTTCTAAGTCGATTGCAGGATAAGAGAACTATAGTAAGAATATTTGGAAGTTTGTTTATGGATTTTTCGCACTTTCATAAAACAGAAAAGGTCGATGAGCATTCATTACGACTCTATGATCACACTCTTTAAACCTAGTAACAAAGGTCTGAGTCCATTTCAGTTTCTTTCCAGGCTCGTAAAAAATTGACATTGTGTAAAGAAGTGCCATGGAGTCTTCTTTTCACCTCTTTTTCAGGCTCCTTAAACATGAAAAGATCATTGAGTTCATTTCGGATTCTTTCCAGGCTCGTAATATATGACATTGTGTAAAGAAAACTCATGGAGTTCTCTTTAAGCTCTTTTCAGGCTCCATAAATACAAAAAGATCGTCGAGCGATCTTTTCTTCTTCACGCTCGTTAAAGTATTTGAAGAGTTGTCCCTCTGACGGTAGGTTATATCTTTTTCTTTTTGGATAGGACTATTTACAAAAAAGGAACACTCCAGCCAATCATGACTGGAAGAGTTCTCTAAGGTATGATTTTACACTTTTTCGGGCCTTAGAGACTANCTCCTTTTGATTCTTCTTCCGTATTCGTTTAGACCCTCTAAACATGAACAATACCAAGTTTTCTTTCAGTGGACTTGTTAAATTAAACATTGAGAGACCTGTTTTGGGAATGAACCCCTCCTCTCCCAGGTTCGTAAAACATATGATTCTGGACTTGTCTTCCAACAAGCTATATTGGGTGTTTATTACCCTCTTTGAACTTGTAAAACCAAAAAGAGGCACTCATCGATCATGATGGGGGAAATGGGAAGGGAATCATTTTGCAAATAATGGTAGTTGTTTGTAATTACCTTTGAACATGGCACTTGTCTACGCATCATGTCAGTCAATTGGGTATTCAGCTGATCCCCACGATGATCCACTTTCATGAGTCATGTCACTCCTTTGAGTCTTTCAAAAGAATGCATTGTCCATTGTTGCATTGTGTGTTTGTCCCGTCCAATCATGCTGCCAATTCTTTTTGTCATTCCACCTGATGTTCAAAGGGGATTTGAAGAAGTTTTACCTATGCATTCTACACAGTCTTTGTGTCAATATCTTTGAGTTAGTCATATGGTTACTACAGTCACATCATTCTAGAACTATGTTCCGATTTTCATGTCATCGATGTGGGACTCATCATGGCCCTCCTTCAACGAGACTTTTCCTGTCGACACTTGCTTATAATCCAGGAAATAGTCTTAGAAACAATATTTAGTATCTTGAGATATGTATGTCTTAATGACATATTCTTTCGCTCTTGACATAGGTTCAAATCATTGACCTTTGATCGATAGAATCAACTGGGTATTCAACATCAGGACATCTATTCACACTTAGTAGACTGCACTAGAGTACCTTGGGAATCATTGACATTAATGGTGATCTTCCTCGCACTTGTTAACGATTCACATCATTGGTCAGTAATCAAGTGGTTTCTACCATGTTCGACTTCAAATCATTATAATCACATGGATAGAATCGTACTTTGTGGAAGACAAGACAAAGACCCTGGGTATTTGTTTAAAGCGCTCATTGCTTTTCCCCAGGTTGCGATGGAGTTTTGTATATCTACCATGGATCCACATTTTTATGGTTGTGGCTATGCTCAAATTTTCATCTGTATGACATAGATCTATGTTGTATTTTTGGTAGCTATGTCAAAGTTTGAGTCCTCTATCACATGTATCTACATTATATTCTAGTAGCCATGCTCGTTTATTCCTCTCATGGATCTACCTTGTATTGGTTTGCAGCCATGAGTTTGGTTACTTGTGTCTATGAGTAAGCATACTGATGTACTACAAATGCCTACTTGACAACATGCTCCGATCGAGCTAACATTTTCACCTCGTAGAGATGACTTATTCTCTCAAAGCTCTCATTTATCATATTCCTCTAAGACTCATGCTTTAGGGGGCATCCTGTTATACCAAAATCCTATCACCATCATGTGATAAGACCTCTAACATGCCTATTTGTCATTAATCCCAACACTTGGAGTGGAAACCCATGCTATTTGTCAATCTTTCATGAAAATGCTCAGCAATGTGCTTTCCTTGTTGTCCAGGCATAGTACCTTGTTCGCACTGCCTATCCCTTGTTTTCCACGAACGGTGCCACCACTTATGGCCCTTAGTCCATAAGCGTTTCTTTCCACAACCGCTCTGTCATTGAAGGAGAAACACGGTACCCTGGGTAAAAAGGGAAAAAGAGAAGTTTCTCGAGGCTTCTAGATGATGAGCCTCATGTCCTCCCTTATCCCTATCATTCTGGGTCAGTTGAGCTCAAGATCCCTCATCCTAGGATCTTAGAGGCCACCTCATCCACTAATCTCTCAACCATCCCTATCCATTGAGCCTTATAAATACAAACTCATATCCATGGTTGAGGGGGATAACTCTTAAGGTATTGTTATGCTGTTGGATTGATTACTTGGCCCAAGCCATTGGATACCATAGAGAGCTAGATTCGAAGCTTATGGGGATGAGAGTGCTTGGTTTCATGGAGATGCATGTCAACACTAAGGATTGGTTGTAAACCTCTCCATTTTTATCTTAATGCAAGTTGATTTCCATCCCACATTATTGTTGTTGTTTGATTTCACATGTCTATTGTTAGATTCCTTAGTCACTAACATGGATCAACAGATTATATTGTGGAAGCTTTGATGTGTTTGCGTGTTTAAGCTGATTGTAGGTACATAGGGTTACTATCGAAGCATCACATTCCAAGTATCTATGGCGTCTAGGGAGAGTCTTCAACCTTTGTCCTTCATTTGTTCTAGATCTGAACCATTCAAACCAGTGGAACATGTTACTGTCCGTAGAAGGTGAAATATTCCAGCTAACAATAGTGGAATCAATTCATCAATTCGACACCTTAAACAGGTTCATCATATTTCATGAAGAAAATACAATTTTCAGAGATTAACACAAAGATATTTATCTTTGAAAGAAGTTGTTCTGCAACCAGCTACGTCGCTGCAACGTTCCACCCAACCATAGGCCAGTGTGCTCATATATCTCTCAGGAACACTACCACCTCTGAGCTGGGCATGATTTCCCCAAGGAATAAGGAACACTAGAAAACTCACACAAAGCCAAATATACAACAAAATGCATCCAAGCCAACATAGTTGGGTTTATCATGCTGCAAGCAAACAATCCAACTAATAGATGGGTTTATCAGGCCACACATCCAAGCCATCATTCACATTCAGGACCATCCAATCCAACTAACACATGGGTTTATTAGGCTGTCCATCCAAGGGTAACACACAACAAGACCAAACAAAATAACACACAGCCAAGCCAACATATGGGTTATTAGGCTATTAAGGCAATGGGCAAGAAGAACTGATAAGCTAGTGAGCTCATCCATAGAGCTAAGGACACCTTCACAAGACCTATCTAGCCTAGAATCAATGTTTCCTACACACCCAACATAAGGAAGTTTCCCCTTCTCTTCTCCACAATCCCTCAGGCTACATCTTCCCTTCTAGTGATGTTCAGGATGTGTAGAAAAGATTCACCATCCACTCTTATCTTATTGTGAGGTTCCCACTAGGTTTATGAAGCACATTCTAAATCTCTTCCACTAATAATTCTTGTATATAGTTCAAACCAAACCCAGGGTGCACGTCATCGCAAACCACAAGAAGACACAGCAACACAGGCTTCACTCGGATACATAAAGTAATAGGTCTCATAACATTCTATAGTTTAGGATAACACTGCAACACCACAAATAGGGTCTTGGAAAAAGAAAAACACTTGAAGAAATGAGTAGAAACACCTACTTGCTCTCGTTGTGTCTGTCCGATTAGGAAAAATGACCCACGTGCAGGTCAATCCCCTGTGAATTAACAACCCCCCGTGAAAGAAGGATCATGATCAAAACGTCCCCACAAATCCCCCAAAACATGAGGAAAGATGAAACGTGAATGCATGAGGGGAAAATGGGAATACGTTTTCTGGGTGTTTCCTTTTGACACATGGATTTTCCACAAATAGTTAAAGGTTAAACATTCCCCATCCCTATTCCTTATGAAATCATGCCCCCATCTCTTTAAGGTTGCGAAGCATAGCTAGTTGTGGTATTTTTATTAGTTTGCATTTTACATGGTATTCACAAATATATATATTGGTCTTGACTTAGCACCATAAATTGTAGACATCAACCCTGATCACGTATACACAAAACATCAATCAATGGAAGGGCCTTGTCCTTGAGCTCCTTTCCACCATGTATAATCAAAATACCACAGGCTCAAAACTGGGGTGTTACATTCCCCTTCCCCTTCAATAGCATTGTCCTCAGTGCTTTACAATAATTTAACAATTTCTACACTGGAACCGTGCTCAGTTCTCTACAAATTTGACCCAAAAAGGATGTTTCAATCGCATGGCATCCTCCAACCCCCACATAGCCTCTTCAGGACTACAGTGCTTCCTCTACACCTTTATCTGTCCATTGGCACAATCTGGAACTCTTCCAAGTCCTTTCTTGCATCCATCGACACACACCACAGGATCTTTTTTTGGTCTTGGAGAATCCTTCTCCTCAGCTTGGAACATTTCCAGTGTCTTCGGAAACTAACAATACATATGTTGAATCCCCAAGCAATGATTCAATTCCCATGTCAATATTCGCAATATTTTCCGAAATCATAGATGAATCACATGCATATGTATATTGACATAAAATCAACAAAAAGTTGTCAAGTGAACCAAATACTCATATGCATAAGTAGCTCCTTTTGGTTCCATAGGTATCTGACTTGGTTTTGTACAACCATGGATCTCACAACCCTAGCCCCACCCCACATCTGGGTGTGCCTTAAAGGATAGCCACATTTTGGCAAGCCTCAGATCACCTAAAAATACCTCTCAACCGAGGTCTGACAGCTATGTTCTTGAGCCCAACACCTCTTCGGGTGCTTCAATAGTAGTTATGTTCAAGAGCCTGCACCTCCTCTAGTTGCTTATCAAACTCAGGTGCTTCCTTTCTAAACACCACAATGAATTTAATTCATATGTCAGATTCATTCCTATAGGATGCAATCTATAACAAGATTTTCAAAACCATGGTTGCATCATATGCTCATGTATATTTTAAATAAATTCAATAACAAAAAAGTTTGATAATTAAAACAAATACTTATATGTATAACATCTCTCAGCCGAGATTCAATCAGCCCCATTTCAGAGCCCAACACTTCTCTGGGTCCTCAATAACAACCCTAGCTTAAGGGCCTAGCACCTCGTCCAAGTTCTTACTAATGCTCAGGTACTTACCTTCCAGACATCATAATACCTAGGGGTTATTCTCTTCACAGAGAACCTGCTCTCATGACAATACCATTACGGTGTGAACATGTGTAGAAATAAGCCTAATCGGATGTCTTACACCCTAGGCATCCCTAGTGATGCATACCAATTCCTAGCTGGCAAGGGGGGAAGAAGCTATGTACCTAAGTACATCCTTCCAGAGGAGCCATGTATTCCCTGTTCATGTTCTCATCATCTCACCTGCATTACATATAGACATGCAGTTTTCATCAGATGCCATTATAAATTTTCAATCATAAGCTTCCAAACCTATTCCAAACACATCGCTTCGAGAAGCTATGTACACCCCGTACATCCCTCCAAGGATCCATGTACATCTAGTACATATTTTAATCATATCGCCTACATTACATACAAGCATGATGTTTATATGAGATGTCATCATAAAAATAGTTGCAATCATAGGTTTTCAAACCTATTCCAAGCAAATTCCTCTGAGAAGCTATGTATCCCAGTACATCCTTCCAAGGAACCATGTACACCCAGTACATCCTTCCAAGGAGTTATGTATCCCAAACACATCCTTCTAAGAAGATAGGTACTCCAATTCATATTTTCACCATCTCACCTACGTTGTAGTTTACATGAGATGTCATCATAAAATTTTGGTCATGGATTCTCAAATCTATTTCATGCATACATGATTTCCCAAATATGAAATGATCAATAACATTTATATTCAAACATAAAAATATGAGTTCACAATCCTTCTTCTTGTATAAAATCCAATTTTTTTTTGCAACCATGAGGCCATCCGCATGTTGTTTGGCTTCTGGAAGTGGGGAGTACTCATTCCTTACTTACACATGCTTCCCAAAACCTATACATCTACATACAACATGTCATTGTGGCACAATTTTTAATCCACCAAACAATTATAGTTAGTCAATAGGAACCTTCAAACATCAAGAAATGCAAAACAAGCATATACATTGTTATCATGATTCAAAACCATCATAGGTGATCATAGTCTCCCATAATCAATAGAAAATTGGTAATCTGAAGTTCAAAATTTGTTCTCAGTCATGAGATCCTTCTCATAGGACATGGCAGCTTCCTATCTGGGTTTCATTGCTCACAACCATGCTGATCTACTCAGGTCATCCTACCTGTGTCTTCAGGAAGTCCTCATATACATTCCCATACGCACAAGGTCCACTTCCTCATAGAACTACAAGTTCACTTGCATGCTTCCTCAACATATACATAGGCTTCACTTTACCTGCATAATCTTCTTTAGTGAGATTCTTGCAATACCCTGCAAGTCCCACAAAAGATCTTGTATCTATTAACTTTCTTGGAGCAGGCCAAATCATCATGGCCTCAATCTTTTCATGGTCTCCAGATATTATTTTATCTGAGATAAGGTGACTGAAATAATGAATTCTATCCTCATAGAAGTCACATTTGCTCAAACCTGCATACAACTTATGCTTCCTGAGCAATTTCAAATTCAACCTCAAATGTTCCACATGTTCTTCCTTGTTCTTAGAAAAAAGATGCCATCAAAGACACAGAAACAAACCTATCTAGATACTTACTGAAAAAATTATTCATGAGGCACATGAATGTGGCTGGTTCATTTGTGAAACCAAATGATACCACTACAACATCATAAGATCCATACCTTTATCTAAAGGTTGTCTTATGAACATTTTCATCCTTGATCCTTACCTGCTAGTAATCATACCTTAAAGTCAATCTTGGAAAACACCTTTGATCTTCTCATTTAATCAAATAGGTCATCAATCCTAGGAAAAGGATACTTGTTGTTCATAGTGACTTTGTTCAACGGTCTGAAATAAATATGCATCTTGTGTGTACCATCTTTCTTTTTCACAATTAGGACTGGTGCTCCCCGAGGAGACACACTTTTATTGACATACCTCTTTTCCAAAAACTCTTGCAGATACACCTTCAACTCTATCATATTTGGTGTACTCACCCTATAGGGTGTCTTGGACACTAGTGCTTTACCTGGCACAAGTTCAATTGTAAAATCGATGTCACTCTTTGGAGGAAGCCCTGGAATCTCATCTGGAAAAACATTCATGAATTCGTGCAACACATGAAGGTCCTCCAACCTAGGATCTTCATTCTATGTTGCCTTCAAAACATGATTTGCATACACTCTGCAACTTTTCCCATAGAACTTCTTCAGCTGCATTGCTGAAGACTTCCTTCCAGAGATCACTTTTGGAAATCCTTTCACAATCCTTAGGTTTCCTTTTTCATCCAAGTACTCAAAAGTCCTACTGTAATAATCAAGCTTTACCCTGTGAGATTCTAACCAATCCATTCCAATTAGAAAATCATAGGAACCAAGTTGTAGAACATTTAGATATGGACAAGTGACTAACCCATCCATGACCAATGGACATTTCCTTACCACCTCACTGGATTTCTTCTTAGTTCCAATGGCTAGTTAGACTAACCATGATCTTCAATGCTTTCACTTCTTAAAAGTGC
This sequence comes from Pseudotsuga menziesii, assembly GCA_001517045.1. Lineage (NCBI taxonomy): Eukaryota > Viridiplantae > Streptophyta > Pinopsida > Pinales > Pinaceae > Pseudotsuga > Pseudotsuga menziesii. The sequence continues at coordinate 392,295 of LPNX010612615.1, forward strand.
ACATCTCAACAAATCCAAGAGTAATATAGTTGTGAGTCGATCTAGGGTCAATCAAAATAGAAATAGTCTGTTCAACAATCTCACCCTCAACTTCCACCATAGTTGAGTTATGACTTGCCTTGTGGTCTTATAACACTGTACAAATTTTAGGAATGCTCCCTGATTCCTAACCCGCAGTTTAGCTTCTTGGGTGTTAGGGGCTTGACCTTCATTCCCATAATTAGGTGGACAATTCCTGTGCAGATGGGGTCCTTCACATCCCCAACATTTGAGTGGTTTCTTGGGATTTTCTCTCATCACTTTGGTTGGCTCAATCTTATCTTGTGATGGCTTCCTTTGATACTTCAGGAGGTGAGAAGGTTTAAAACCTTTTTTCCTTGGGTAAAGCTTTTCATTCTTCTCATGAGAATTTATCCTACTTCCTTCCATCTCTGTTAACTGGCACCCATATTTTATCGTCCTTTTGGAAATATGCCAAACTCTATAGCATGGTGGTAGTCAACTGGTTTTTCTCTACTAGAGCCTTGACCAGCCTCTCATTTTCTTCTTGGCACTGATCTTCTTTAACCTTCTTGGTTGGACCAATACCAAGGTTTTAATCTGCAACTCTACAAAATATGTTAACAACATCATAAGTTAGACACATCTCATAAATCAAAAGAAATTACTTACAAACCTCTTATTGCAGGAATGATTGGTCAATATCGTAGTAACATTTAGATCATGCTCATGGTGCACTTCATTGGGTTGGCTAAGTTTATAAATTATGCTAAATAGCACTCTTTCTTGCTGTAGTTTTCTTTCTGCAACCAATTGCCTTGGCACATTTATACCAATGCTACAACCATCAGATCTGTCAAATCACAACCTGGGTGTTCTTTTGCATTTTTATCTATTCAACTTGGTCCATTTAGACCCTAGTGCTCCAACCAACATCTCTATTAAACCACAATTTGGGTGTTATTATCTCTTTTAACTACTCGTTCTGGCCCATCCAGGCCCAATGTTGCAACCAACAGCTCTGTCAAATCAGAACCTAGGTGTTCTTTTCCATTTTCACACAATCTGGTGCACACATGCACTGCCATTTTTCATCTTTTGGGCCCCTCTGAGGCCCAAAGCTGCAACATGAGCTCTGTTAACTATTCAACTTGGCCCATTTAGGCCCTAGTGCTGCAACCTAGCTCTGATACCATTCTGTCACATACCCATACCCCGATTATCATGCAGAATTAAAAATTTCTTATGGAACCTTTGTCGTTATTTGAATCATAGGACATGGCCATGAAACAATCCTCAACATTCATGTTTTGACACCACACTTTCACGTCCCCTCCCATCCACCATTGATCAATTCGATGATCTACAAAGAAATATCTCAGAGGAGATCGAACGACGGAGAAGAATCATGACAGAAACCGATGGCCACAATCTGTTCCACATCTGGGAATAGATAAATGGATGAAAATAAACCCGCAAGAACCAATGGCTGAGAATCAACCCGTAAGGATCAATGGTGCAGAAAGATTGAGTTTCTGGAATCGAGAAATATGGAAATTTCAATCCCGCATGTGGAATAGACCACTATGGAAATAAATTTGTGGAGGTATATATTTGTGACGTTGCATCCCTCATCCCACATCCTGCATGAGGAAAGGAAAGTTGCAGAAGGAAAACTATGGAAATAGAGATTGTGAAGATGCATCCTGCATCTCGCATCCAACATCCCACAACTTGTGGAAGGATATTTTTTCCAAGAAACTCATCCTGTTAGCAGAAGTCTTGGGCCGATTTGATCCTTCAGGCCATCACCAATTCCGCCAATCTAAGCCCATAGCTTAATTTAAAAAATGCATTGAACAAAACATACATAAATGCGTACAATTTCAATTATACAATGGAATCAATTCATCAATTCAACACATTAAACAAGTTCATCATATTTCATGAAGCAAATACAATTTGCAGAGATTAACATAAAGATACTTATCTTTGAAAGAAGCTATTCCACAACCATCTACGTCACTGCTACATTCCACCCAACCATAGGCAAGTGCACTCATCTATATCTTAGCAACACTGCCACCCCTGAGATGGGCATGATTTCCCCAAGGAATAACGTACAGTAGAAGGCTCACACAAAGCCAAGAATACAACAAAACTCAGTCAAGCCAACATAGTTGGGTTTATCAGGATTCAAAAAAAAAAGCCAACCAATAGATGGGTTTATTAGGCCACACATCCAATCCATTATTCACATTTAGGACCAGCCAATCCAACTAACAGATGGGTTTATCAGGCTGTCCAGCCAAGGGTCACACGCACAAGGCCAAACACAACAAGACACAACCAATCCAACATATTAGTTATCAGGCTATTAAGACAGTAGTGAACTCATCCAAAGAGCTAAGGATACCTTCATAAGACCTATATAGCATGGAATCCATGTTTCCTACACACCCAACACAAGGAAGTGTCCCCTTCTCTGCTCCAGAGTCCCTGAGGCTACATCTTCCCTTCTAGTGCTCTTCAGGATGTGAAAAGTGGATTCACCAACCACTCTTATCTTATTGTGAGGTTCCCACTAGGTTTATTAAGCACATTCTATGTCTCTTCCACTCCTAAGTCTTTTATATAGTTCAGACCAAGCCTAGGGTGCACATCACCGCAAACCACAGGGGGATATAACAACACCGCAAACAGGGTCTCAACAAAGGAAAAACACTTGCAGAAATGAGTAGCAACACCTGCTCACTCTCACTGCGTATAGCCAATCAGTAAAAATGACCCATGTGTGGGTGAATCCCCCCTAAATTAATAACCCCCCCCCCCCCCCCCCCGTCGTGAAAGAAGGATCATGATCGAAACCATCCCTGTAGCTCCCCCAAAACGTGAGGGAAAATGAAACATGAACGCATGAGGGGAAAATTTGCATACATTTTCTGGATGTTTCCTTTTGACACATGGATTTTCCCCAAATAGCTCAAGGTTAAACATTCCCCATACCTATTCCTTGTGAAATCATGCCCCCGTCTCTTTACGTTGCGATGCATAGCTAGTTGTGGTATTTTTATTAGTTTTCATTTTACATGATCTTCACAAATATATATATTGTTCTTGACTTAGCACCATAAACCTTAGGCATCAACCCTGATCACCTATACAAAAAAATCAATCAATGGTAGGGCCTTGGCCTTGAGCTCCTTTCCATGATTCCATACAATAGTTTCACCATGGACAATCAAAATACCATGGGGTCAAAACTGGGGTGTTACACCTAGTAGTTCTACTAAAACATAGAAACTAACTAAAAGACTGTACAATTTAGTAAGGATGGAAGACTAAGGACGTGACTAAAAAATAGAGTTTATTTTTAATAATAACATAGACATATTATTTTTGAAAAGGACTATTTATGAATGGATATGAGTGTCCAGAATAACATTTGATGAAGAGGGACATCTTTAGAGCGAAAGGTTGTGAGTATTGAAAAAGTATGAGGCTGTAAAGGTATGCAGGAAGTATTTAAACTAAAGTTCAAAGAGAAAAGGAGGTGTCTCCATGATCCAGATTAATGCAGCAATAGCAGTAGACATAGACCAAAGAAGAACCAATGACAGTAATCATAAACAAGATCTGAAAAACATATAAAAACATACTAGGGTGGTAGGGTGGTGCTAGGGAAAGCTACATGCCTGCAAGGGGTTGTATCCTCCTTCTAGTAGTAGTTGGTAAATAGGGTGTTGTAGCATCATGTTGGCTAATTTTCCTCACACTTGTGACCCAAGCTCATCAAAACAACAAAACACCAACAAAACACCCAAATATATCGGCTCGATAGAGAAATATCAGTTGGGAACACTTGCGACACAGTCTCACCCAAGATATATTTCCTCAACGGGTAACTTCCAAAACCATGTTTCTATAGTTAGGAGAGGGATTACAGTCCCATGGTGCAAAACCAATGTGCTGGATAGAGTCAGATGGTTGGATTTATTTTACTAACACGACTGTGGCGCAACAGTGTGACATAACCAACTTACGACACAGATTCTTCCTTAACAACTTAATAACAAATAAAATTGAAATAATACAAGATGATTTAAATGATATTGGTCATTCATTCATTTAACTCCTTTCACTATTAGTGTGACATTCACTTAATAAATAAATATAAACAATGCAAGATAACCCACAAACATTCAACATGCACATTCAAGCGGCATAAGATATAACGTGGAAACCCAACTGGGAAAAACCACAAATGTGCTCTTTATTTGGCATGATAAATATATGCACTTTTTAGTCTGCGACTTGACTGTAGATTGTTTGAGATATGTATTTTCAGCTCATGAACTCTTTCTCCCTCTCATGCTCTCTGGTTTTATTATGATATTGTTCTAACTACTCCTAGCGATCTGCACATAGCCTGGATCGAATCTTCTAACTACTATCTATGCACTCAGCTATAGAATGACTCCTTACAAAACAAAACTATTTGGAAACCCTTCTGCGAAATGGGTTTTGTGACTCAACAGCCTTCTATGACACTACTATCTAACTTCTTCTCCAATTTCTTCCACTTTTTTCGACCCTTTTATAAAATGAGTTCCTATTATTTATAGCTTCTACAAGACCATGCAGGGTTGACTACATATAGTTCATTTATTACAAGTCCTAATCAGTCATAAAAAATGGTTGCAAGTTGTCATAGGTATGACTGACATAAGGTGCAATCAGCCTAACTTACATATATTCCTTCATACCCGCGACTTCCGCTAGCTTACACCGACTTTAGCACCCACAATCTTCCTGACTTGTCGCTTTCTAGTCATTACCCTTCTCCATGCCTGTAGATTCACTTTTCCTCTATTGCACTACTCCCTATGCAAATTTCTCTATTTTGCGCTTCATTTCCTTTCTTCACCTTCCGTTGTGTTGTGCGCTTTATTTTCCTTCTTGTGCTTGCGCTTCACTTTACTCATTGTGCATATTTGTTCCTAACTTCTTCTGCACTTTATTTCTATTTCTCTTTCCTATCCCAACAGTCCCCAAACACTCACAAGCTCGTCCCAAGCAACTAAGCATTTTTGGGGTTCTGTCACTCCCTTCTCCTTGGTGTTGACCTTAGCCATAAATTCTTGGAGTATTCCTTGTACTTGGAACCTCTTCAGACTGTTTTTCTATATTCTTTACACGGTCGTAACTGATATGTTCCAACATTATGTCTTCCAGTGATTGGGTTATGTGGTGGAGTTTCTACTGCACAGGATGAACGGTGCATGTAACTCATTCTGCTTCTGCATGTTTTGCTCCAACTTATTAATTTCTTCTTTTCTCCTGGTCACGTAGAGTTTTAACTTGTTGTTGTAGCTATTTAAACTCTAATTCCTTTGTTATATTTTCTTTTATAGGAAGCTTCTTCATATCTGCTTTGCCCAATGCTATTTGTAACTCAGTTTGTTGCAAGTCCTCTGTGATTTTCTCTTCTTTTTCATCCTCCATGAGAAATTCCCAAGTCGCAAATACTTGGTCGATTGCTTCCTTACATAATTTGTCTCCTTATTTAATTCTATCAATAGCCTCATATGTTATTTTTTGGTGTGCTTCTATCACCTCAGGAGGTGTACTCGGTCTCTGCTACGCTTTAATCTCTTCAACTTTCCTCTTCAAGTTCATCGCAATCTTGGATAAGCAAGCTACCTTGGATGTTGTATCCATTTTTTATTGGCCTTATTCCTCCATAAATTATGTGACTGCATTGCTAATGGCTTCATCTAGTATGATCTTACTTTGTTCCTATGCCTTAACTTCTTTCCCATTCTACCGAAGGAGGGCGTTGCGCTTTTGAGCCATCTTTGTCACCTTCTAGGTCTAATAGGTGAGAGAACTTTCCAAAATTCTTATATCTTCCATGGCCACATGTTGAACAACATATACCTCGACCACTGTCAGCCTGGAAAAATAAATAGACAATGTCCCCAACTCATGGGAAACATCATCAAATTCTTGTGTCCCTGTTTCCAGTACATGCATTTCTAGCTCCACATTAAGCATTGGAAATGGTAGTGGTGTTTCCAATGTATTAGTAGGTGTTGTAAAGGAAAGTGTCCTATGGCTAGGGTTTAAGAGGCCATCAATGTACTGGGGTTGAAAGAGAGATGCACATAGTTCTGCAAGTATATAACAACGAGTTTCAGAGATGAGAAAGGTCCACACCTGATTAACTGAAGGCTGGTCCAAGCTTTCTCTTCAATCCTCTTCCTGCTCCTCTCGCTCCAAGAGACCTGCAAAACAA
>LPNX010612615.1:401332-424813 GCA_001517045.1 Pseudotsuga menziesii
GCGAAGTTTTAACGAGTCCGGAAAAGTCAACTCGCAGCCTCCTTACTGTTTTTTAACGAGCTCGAAGGAGAGCCAAAAGAATGCTCTAAAGGAGAGTCATAACTGAAAAAGAAGGTCAGACTGTATCAAAGACTCCAGGAAGATTTCATCCAAAGAGAGGAAATCATCCGAGATAGGATACATATCTGGACTTTCAAATGGATCAACAGAGTAGAGAGAAGACTCTACTGTCTGTATAGGATGACTTACCAGTTCAACTGCCGGGACCAAGTCCCGAGAAGGTAAGCATGAAAACAGAGGCTGCCTCTCAGTAGCAATTGAACACAAATGACAAGAAGCCACATAATTCACCTGTGGTGGGGTGGTGTCTACAGAAACAGTGGGAACCAATAAAGGAAATATTTGGTCTCTAGTTGGGTCAGGAGACGGATCAAGAAAATCCAACTGATCAATAGTATCAATTTCTTCACCATGATTAAAGTACATCACACGGAAGAAAGTTGACACTACAGCTTGCATGGCATAGACATAATCACATCCAAGGAGCATATTAAAGTCCAAGGGGTCTTCTATCACCATGAAGTCAACTAAGACGGTCTTCCCACCCAAAGTAACAGGAGTTTGAGCAAGAATTCCCAAGGCTATACAAGTTCTTCTATCAAATGCCAGTAACTGACTAGCAGTCGACACAAGGCTGGGAGATCCCATACCTCGCCAAGCACGAGCAGAAAAAATACTAACTGAGGCTCCTTCATCAACAATGCAACGAGCAATTGTATAGGGTTCAACTTTGACCTTTATTTGGAAAGGTGCATGGGAAGGAAGGCGCGGCTAAACTAGGCTATCCCAATCAAAGGAAGCAATCCGAGGGCTTGGTGGGGGTTGATCCGAAACAAGTTCAGTGCCCCCTTGTTCAGTAAGATCTGAACTGGCAGTGAAGAAAATGTGACTAGTAGACACTTCACTCTCCAAAGGAAGAGTGGGATTGATCGATACTGGGATCGATTCAACCGCTTGGTGAAAGTCACTCTCCGAAGGGAGAGTGGGATTGACCAAAGATGACATTGGTGCAATCACATGAGGAACACTCTCCGAAAGAAGAGTGGGATCGACCAAATCTGAGATTTGTTCGACCACTTGATCAACCGAAGGTTGAATAGGCTGTTGAGAAACTATAGGGTGTTCAGAAGAAAATCCATGAGTCTTGGACCACACTCTTCGCACCTCTGGGATAGCAGGGCACAGATGAGTAAGGTGATCTCCCTTGCATAGCACACAAGGGAACTTAAGATGATGCTTCGAACGACCATTTTTCTCAACGGAGTCAACATGACTAGCAGTGGATGACTGTTTGCTCTTAGCATGACCAGTAGAGGCTAAGAGTTTGCCCCCAGCATGAACAACAGAGGCTGGGTGACTGGGTCCAACCTCACTAAGAGAGGCTGGTTGTTGAGAGACTCCATAATGTTCAAAAACGGGATGACCATGAATCCAAACTCTTTGCACCTCCGGGATAAAAGGGCATTTATAAGTAAGGTGGTCTCCCTCACAAAGCTTACAAGGAAACTTGAGCTTGTGTTTTGAACGGGTAGACTTGTCAACAGTGTCAACGTGACTCGCAGTGGTTGACGGGTTGTCTTCAGCTTGAACCACAGAGGCTGAAAGACTTCCCCCAGCATGACTTGCAGAGGCCGAGAGACTAGGTCCGACATGACTAGCAGAGGTAGGACGAGCACCATCAACGTGAACAACAGAGGTTGAATGGTTAGGGTCAACATGCTTTGCAGCAGTTGAGTGTGTGCCCCCAGCGTGAACACCAGAGGCTGGGTGAACAGATCCAACTTGAACAACAGAGGTTGGATGGGGAGGTTCAACTTGAACACCAGAGGTTGAACAACTGCACTCAGCTTGAACACCAGAGGCTAAGTGACTGGATCCAACTTGAACACCAGAGGTTGGATGGGAGGGTTCAACTTGAAAACCAGAGGTTGAACGGATGCACTCAGTGTGAACACCAGAGGCTAAGTGACTAGATCCAACTTGAACAACAGAGGTTGGATGGGAGGGTTCAACTTGAAAACCAGAGGTTGAACGGATGCACTCAGCTTGAACACCAAAGGTTGAGTGAGAGGATCCGACATGACCTGAAAAGGTTGGAAGGATCCCACCAGCTTGATCACCAGAGGCTGGACAGATAGCTCCAACATGAACAACAAAGGTTGGATAGGATGGTTCAACTTGAAAACCAGAGGTTGAATGGGTGCACTCAACGTGAACACCAGAGGTTGAGTGACTAGATCCAACATGACCTACAGAGGTTGGATGGGTGCCCCCAGCCTGAACAACCGAGGCTGGGTGGTGAGGTTCAACTTGACTTGCATAGGTTGAATGAGTGCCCCCTTGCTTATGTGCTTTCTTCCTATTTCTCCTTCTTTTACTCCTTTTAGACTGCCGGTTACTAGTATCAGAACTTTCACCGCATGAGGTAGAAGGAGGAGGAGAACTAACTACAGGTGAAGGGGAGACAGTGTTTTGATTCCCTTGATATAAGGTGCTTACTTGAGAAGCATCAAGAGCATTCAGGACAGTTGGAGTGGAAAACAACCACACCGGTAGCCCTAGGGTGAATCCCGGAAGATTCAAGGTGGCCATCAAGGGAACACCAACATTCCCTGTGAGAGGAATATGACAAGGAGTTCCCATTGAAGGGATCTCTTGGTTGGTGTTCAAAGGGGTGCTAGCCATAGATTCAAAACAAGAGACAAAGTCTGAGGTTGATGATCAACCAAAATTACAAAGCAGACACCTAAAGGCCCACTAAGTACACGCAAACCACACAGCACTCACTAAAAAGATCCTAGAGTCTCAAGCAATCTAAACAGGCTATAAAGATATACCTTCCAGAAGAAGGCCGATGAACAGTTACTTGGCGTCCTTGAGGGGTTCTCAGGAACAAGCAGAGGAATCACCCAACCGCCCTCCTGCACTTTCCACAAGGGTTACCTTCCAAGTCTGTCCGAGGTGAACCAGAAATAACCTTCCGGTTTACCTGTGTATGAGCCCTAAAAGACAAGAGACTAAAGGCTACCTTGATAATACCTACTGTCTGGGGGGACAGTCGCAAGCCGAACTCGTACGCATGAGCAGGGTAGCTGAGCCCGAAATTCTGCCTAGACAGAATCCTCAAATGCGTAAAAGTACTGGGTTACGTTTTGACAAGGATTCGGGGGGTTATCCCCTATGTCCAAGCCTCCACGCGGCCTCATGCTTAACTCCCGTTTGAGAGGAGCTTCCCAGATACAGCGGTAGAACCAAGGATTTACCTAATGAATGGTCCACTACGTCTGAGTTTATAGCTTGTGGGAAGTTTACACTCCCTATCCCACAAGCCTAGCCTAAGCTAGTAGGTGGAAGGCCCTAAAAATAAAAGCTTACTAATAAATTTTAAAATTTATATCGTTTATTTTATGAGCTGTTACTTACTCAGAGGGTAAATGGCATGAAACTGGTGTGATGTTTTGACTCAAAAATTGAAACAAAATGACTAAGCAAAGAGAAATGAGATGCAAAGAAGCAAATAGCTATTCTCTTTATATTTTCCAATAGGAAACTTGAAAGCCAAAAAAGATAAAACCTTTTTATATTTTTTAATTTTTCCAAAAACAAAGCTATGCTATGCAATCTAGACTAACAGCCTAATCTACACGCATATAAAGCAAAGATGTTTTTGTATTTTTCTTTTATAAAATGCAAAAGAAAAATCAGCCTATAAACTAATGCAAACAAGTAATGAAAGCAAAGCAAATAGACAACTACTTTATACCCCAAAAACAAACCCTAGGTTTCCCTAAAGTTGAATATAAACCTCTTTTAAAAGGAAAGCTTACAAAAGTAAACAAGCCAACACTTTGGAATGAAAAGACTGAGCATAAAGACTGACATAAACAAAGGTCAAGAAGTCCCAAGCATCAATCTAACCTACAAACAAAGGCTGCTCAGTACCTTGTCCAACAAGGTCAAACCAAAGAAAGAAGTAGGGGGAAAAGCAAGAAAAAAAAGTTCTTTTTTAATTTTCTTTTATAAGTGCAAAAGAAAAACTACCTACAAAGCAAAGCATGCAGATAAAAAGAACAAAGCGAAAGGAACTTTTCTATGCAACCACCCAACAAACTCTAGAATGAACTAAAGTCAGCATAAACTTTACTTGGGAGGAAGGCTTGTATAAGAGACAAGTCAACAACTTTTTGGCAAGGTAAAGTAAACCAACAAAAGAAGGAGAGAAACAATACCCACAAGCTTCTGAAATCAAACAAAGGCCACTAACAGAGGCTGATCAGAAACAAAAGGACAAAAAGCAAACCAAGCAAAGCAGACAGGTGAAAAAGCAAAGAGTAAATCCTAATGCTATAAAAGGGGCTTACCACATAGATAAAGAACACCAAACAGAATGACGCAAACTCCCTGGATTCATGCACCCACAGAAGACCTTAAAAGACCTACCATGCACCAAAAAGTGCACTGTGCTTTGAGCAAACTTGGATATAATAAAGCAGACAAGCGAGAATTCCTCCAAGCAAAAAGACTCAAAGGCTTTTGAAAAAGCAGGTAGGGTGACCACCAACAGTCTTCAGACAAGCTTACACAACATTCATAAAGATAAACCACTCACAAACAGGGATTACCCGAAGAAAGGAAACAAGCAAAACACTTCTTAAAAACCCTAACTAACAGGTATATGCGCGACTGTCTGTAAGGGCAGGTCACGAATGATGCACGACTGTTCAATAGAACAACCCGCGCATGCAAACTTGTATGCGCGACTGTCCAGAAGGACAACCCGCGCATAGGTGTAAAAATCACAAATAAAGGTAGAAAAATTGCCTTAATAAGGCAGGGGAGGAGTGCAATCAAACTTAAAAAATGTTCCTAAGTGGCAAGAAGGACCTGAAACAATGCAAAAGCTGAAAGAAAACAAGAGAAAAACCCCAAACAGACAAGGCTATTCCCCAGCGGAGTCGCCAGTTCTATTGTAAAGGAAAGTGTCCTATGGCTAGGGTTTAAGAGGCCATCAACGTACTGGGGTTGAAAGAGAGATGCACATAGTTCTGCAAGTATATAATAGCGAGTTTCAGAGATGAGAAAGGTCCACACCTGATTAACTGAAGGCTGGTCCAAGCTTTCTCTTCAATCCTCTTCTTGCTCCTCTCGCTCCAAGAGACCTGCAAAACAAGTTATACCTTCCTCAAACCATTATGACCACATATGAGGCAATGATAATCAAATAAACATGAAACTAATAATATGAATAACATCATCATATGATCATAAACAGAAATTCAATCACACATTGAACAATGATTTGGGAAGAATAAGGACATCACATCTTTATTAATCTTGAAAACAAGTACAAATATACCTTCTCTTCAAGTTTGGCACCTCACGAAACCTTGATCTGGATCTGCTGCTTCTCTTCTCCAAAGAACTCAGCCTCCAAGCTCTGCAACACAAGGGGAAGACCTCCAGGGAAAAGGTGTGGGAAAAGAGAGTCCCGAGTCCTCCAGCATAACAATGCATAAAATCCAAGTCCCCCTTTCATGAACCTCCCTACCTCTATTTATATGATGAAGAAGAGTTAGGGGCGAAGCCAAAGTGGTTACAACTGAAGGAGTCAGTTGTATAACTACCCAAACTAACTCAAAAGGCGTTTTTTTATGTTTTAATGTTAAGAAATAGATGCACGGGTCTATAGGAGGGAAACCCGCGTATGATACGCAGGCTTACACAAGAGAAACCCGCTAATATATGCATGCGCGACTTGCAAAACACAATAGTCGCGCATGATGCGCGGGTTGCACATAAGGAGAGTCGCACATACACAAAAAACGCATTTTTAAGGTATTTCTGGGCATTTTCAGACTTTGGTGTCTTCTAGAACGTTTTAGCTAACTGAAATACCTTTCCAACGGTGCAGAAATGAGGTCAAACGGAGTTACAAAACTCAATATATGGGTCCTCCAATATAGGTGTTTTTTCAGTGACTTTCAATGACTTTCATGAAACAATGGGAAAGTGGTCACAGGCAGAGATGAAGGCAGAAATGTATTCCATAATAAGCCAAGCTATAGTATTCTAGGCAAACCTCAATCCATAAGTGTCCTTTTGCGCACTGACATAAGGAAAGTCGGCACTCGGACGGAGAGGTGCCATTCTGGTGTATAACAGTAGGGTCATCTCCATGCATCTCAACTTCTACTACGCCTTGCACTTGATTGATGGCTTCAATAAGTCTATTGACATATGCTGTAATTTTTTTATTGAAACGCATATGTTTTATACTTATGCTCTTGAGGCTATTCTACGCTACTCCCACAGCTACGTCTACAATTATGGTGATGTCATCCTCATCTAAGCTAATTGTATTAGAATTTTTTTCATCTTTCCTCTTCTTATGCTTTGGTTCGCGCTGCTCCTTTTCCTACGCTTTCTTTTTCTTCTCCATTTCCTCATTAGTGGGAATGGAAACTGAATCATCTTGTCTAGACTCCTCATAAGTTTCTTATTCTTCTTGCACGTCACCCCCGCTTGCACCTTGGTTCGTCTCCTCTGCGACTGGGATGTGCCATGCTTCTGGCCCATCCTTGTTGATGTATATGTAACTTCGGAATGTATTTCACTTGTATTTCTTATATATTATAACCCAATGTTTATTCTGGGATGTACGTAAGTCATGTCATGCCTCGATGTTCCTATCGATAATTTCTATAATGTAAACAAGTCATGTCAAGTCATTGTGGGTAACCCTCCTATTGGGTAAGGGTTAAAAGTCCCTGCATCCCCGAGGATAAACACTGTGTTCATTGTCTCTTGTGTTTGATTGTTGTTCTTGTTATTCTCTAATTTAAATATCCTAATGTATTTCTAGCTTAATGATAAAATTCTAACATGATATCAGGGCTAACCTGAGAAGAAGACATTGCACAGCTACGGGAACTAGGGATTCCTACTTTGTGGAACTTCCTAGACATATTTTCAGCAAAAGAAGGTTGGATTAACTCTCCTCCTTAGGGTGCATCTTTCTGTCAAAGCAGAATCCAATTATGAGGTTTTTCAATTTTGGACCCAACATTACTGTCGGAAATTAGGGATTTTCACAGAAGAGGAATTTTTCAATGAACCCAGGCCTAGATTGATATCACCCCCAAAATCAAAGTTAGGGATCAAATTCAAAGCATTTGGTTGGATATAAATCTAAAAAATAAAAACCCTAATCGGCTACTGAACCAGCACTATAGGGTTTCAGCTCCAAATCTAGATCCGACATCTTGACCTGGTAAGATCTAAATCTTTTGTATTTTTATTTGAGGTTATCAGTTAATATGTCTCATCATACCAAGCTTGATGAAAATCTTGAGGGAGCTGATAACTTCCTAGCCTGGAAGTATAGGATCTCCCTGGTCCTGGAAGAAAATGAGTTGGACTCCTATATCGATGAGGAGGTTCCAGTTCCAGAGGGAGATGAGGCTAAGGCCTTACATAAGAAGAAGTTGGTTATGGAAAAGTGGATTATTTCTGATTTAATCAAGGATCACCTCATACCACATGTGTCCTCCCTCAAGACACCTAAAGCTATGTTTGATGCCCTAACCAAATTGTTTGAAGGGAAGAACATAAACTGGAAGATGAATTTGAGAAACCAATTGAAGAATGTAAAGATCCAGAATGTTGAGACTATCCAGTATTACTTTACAAGGGTATCTTAGATCAAGGAACAACTGGAAGCAGTAGATGAAGAAGAGGAAAATGCAGAGATTGTGATGACCACCTTGAATGGTCTCCCTAGATCATGGGACTCTTTTATTAAAGGGATCTGTGCCAAAAAGAAGTTAGTCAAGATCAGCAAACTATGGGAAGAATTCTCTCAAGAAGAAGCTCAGATAGCAGCTTGAGAAGAAAATATGGGAAGTGGAGATTAAGCTCTCACAACCCACACCAAGAAAAACAGAAGGAACCATCATCACTCCAAAGGTAAGATCTCACACTCTAGAAGAGATCTGTTTACCATTAGATGTTACACATGTGATGAGAAAGGCCACATATCCAAATTATTCCCTAATAAAGGGAATTTAAAGAAGAAGAAGGAAAACAAGAGAAGACATCATGCTCATGTTGCAGAGGATGATGAACCTTCCACAAAGAGAATCAGACAAGAAAGTGATTCTTCAAGTGATTAATAATATGTGCTGATCTCCGCTCTGATGGGAACTATTCCACATGGAAGAAATGATTGGCTCATAGATAGTGGTGCTTCCAAGCACATGACGAGATTCAAAGAATCATTTATGAAGCTATTTGAACATGAGTCACCTCACAAGGTGAAACTTGGGGATGACTACCAATATCCAATAAAAGGTAGTGGTGAATCCTATTATAAACTAGACTCTAGAAAGTCTATGAAGATGAAGAATGTATTAATTGTTCTAGGACTAAAGAAGGACCTCCTCTCCATATCTGCATCAGATGCAAAAGGATCAGGGTTACTTTCGTAGATGGCCAAGTTTTTATGTGGCCAAAGGGAAATACTTTTGACGATGCAATAGATATTGGGGAAAAAGAAGGAGGTCTATACAAATTGAAGGGCCAACTAGAACAAGTTGGTCCATGACACAGTAGAGACAAATGAACTTTGGCACAGAAGGCTTGCACATGTGCATTACAGAGCACTACCACTTGTAAGCAAAGTTGTTGAAGGTCTTCCAAAAATTCAACCAAAACAAGTTGGAGGCTACAAAGGATGTGCAAAAGGAAAGAATACCAAGAAGACATTTCCAAGTAGTGAGAGCAAGGCAAAAGGAATCTTGGAAATCATCCACTTCGATGTATGTAGATGAATGTCATCAAGTTCTCTAAGTGGGTATGCATACTATGTTTCTTTTATTGATGAATTTTCTAGAAAGACATGGATTTAATTCATGAAGAACAAAGATCAAGTATTCAACAAGTTCAAGGAATTCAAAGCCTTGATCGATAACCACACTGAAAAGAAGATCAATACTTTTCAATTAGATAATGGCGAAGAATTCACTTCAAATGAATTCAAAGAATTATGCAAAGAATCAGGAATTAAGAGGGATTTTTACACTCCATATAATCCACAACAGAATGGGATTGCAGAAAGGAAGAATAGAACCATCATGGAAGTTGCAAGAGCTATGATTCATGATCAAGATATTCCTATGCATATTTGGGCAGAAGCATCCAAAACAATGGTGTATGTACAGAACTGTACTCCACATAGAGTACTTGAGAACAAGACTCCTGAAGAAGTCTTCTCCAGCAAGAAACCAGAAGTTAGCCATCTCAGAATATTCGAATGTCCAGTGTACATACACAATCTAAAAGAGAAGAGGACAAAATTAGATCCTTCAGGAAAGAAGGGTATATTTGTGGGATACTCTGAAAGCTCGAAGGCTTACAGAATATACTTCCAAGGGTTCAATAAGATTAACATCAGCAGGGATGTAACATTTGACAAAGATTCAGCCTACATCAAATCCAGAAAGAAACCTATTGAAGAACCTGAAGAAGCAGAAGCACCCAGAATTCATGATACAATCATGAACGAAGAAACTCAAGAAGAAGATCAAGAATTTGAAGAACCACAAAGACCTGTAGATCCACCTCAGGATAAGAATACTCACAAGAGGAAACCTGCTTGGGTAAGGGAAATTATCCAAGGTGTGGAAAGATATGGAGTTCCAGAAGAGAATCACAAAGAAAGAAAGAGGACTAGATCTTGTTCCAGTTATGTAGAATTACTATGTGATTTCATTAATAAAGATCCTTCCAATTATGAAGAAGCGACAGAACAAAAAGAATGGAAGGATGCTATGATCTAAGAGTATCAATAAATCATGAAGAATGATGTTTGGGATGTTGTCCCAAGACCAGAAGGGAAGTCAGTTGTAACTTCCAAATGGATCTACAAGATTAAGCATGCTGCAGACGGTAGCATAGAAAAATATAAATCAATATTTTTTGCTCGTGGTTTATCTTAGAAAGAAGGAATAGACTATGAAGAAACCTTTACACCTATAGCCAGATACACTTCCATCATATTGTTACTTTCTCTGGATGTAGTGATGAAATGGAAGATACACCAAATGGATGTCAAGATTGCTTTCCTGAATGGTGTAGTGGAAGAGGAAGTGTATGTGGAGAAACCACTCAGTTTTGAGACACATGATAGGGAGTCTCATGTGTGTAGATTGAAGGAAGCTCTGTACGGATTGAAATAGGCACCCAGGACATGGTATGCCAGAATTGACAGCTTTCTATCCAGTTTGGGCTTTACTAAGAGTAAAGCAGATTTCAACCTTTACTACAAGGTTGAAGATGGAAACCGAGTGATGCTCCTACTATATGTGGATGATCTGTTTGTGATAGGTATGGATGGGTTGATTGTTGATACAAAGAGAAAGCTTGTTTCCCAGTTCGAAATGAAGGACTTGGGCATGATGCATTATTTTCTAGGTATGGAGGTGTGGTATAATTTGGATGGAATCTTCCTTGGACAAGGGAAGTATGCAGTAGAGATCCCGAAGAGATTTGGGATGATGGAATACAAGGCATTAACCACACCTATGGCATAGAACCTGAAGCTATTGAGTGTTTCTTCATCAGATTCGATTGATGCCATGATGTATTGTCAGATGATTGGGTCCTTGATGTACTTGACAAACATGAGACTAGATATTTGCTTTGTCGTGAACACCTTGAACCAATACTTGACAGATCCGAGACATGTTCATTTGACTGCTGCAAAGCACATTTTGAGGTACCTAAAGGGTATGGTTAATTATGGGCTCAAGTATAATACTGATCAAAGGATTAACCTGGAGGTTTATGTTGATTCAGATTAGGTAGGTAGTGCTATCGATAGGAAGAGAACTTTTGGGTGTTGCTTTAGTATGGGATCAGGTGTTATATCTTGGTTTAGAAGGAAGCAATCCTATGTTGCATTGAGTACAGCTGAAGCAAAATATGTCACAGTTTGTTCAGCTAGTTGTGAGGCAATATGGCTGAGGAAGATACTATTTGATTTATTTGATCTCCAGTTAGATGCTACTTGTATATACTGTGACAACCAGAGTTGTGTAAAGTTGTCAGAGAATCTAGTGTTCCATGACAAGTCGAAGCATATCGAGATCAAGTATCACTATATCAGGGATATGGTGCAGAGAGGAGCAGTGAAGCTCTAGTATGTTGCGATGGATGAACAAATAGCTGATGTGTTGACTAAGCCATTGGCTAGGGTGAATTTTGAGTACTTCAGGGAGAATATTGGTGTTCTCCAGAACAAGATTCCTCCCAAGAGGAAGTTATGTGTCCGTGCTATGACCTTCTGACATGGTGAGAGGATTGGTTCCTTCCATGGTCAGATGTAAGTGCTATTCCCTTCTCACATGGTGAGAGGATTGGTTCCTTCCATTGTCAGATGTAAGAGATGTGACATGGTGAGAGGATTGGTTCCTTCCATTGTCAGATGTATGTGATGATCCCACATCCAGCATGAAAAAGGGCTGGCTCTATGAAGACACATCTAGTATGAAAATGGACTAGCTCTGTGTGGATCCCACATCTAGTATGAAAAAGGACTAGCTTTGTGAAGACTCATCTAGTATGAAAAAGGACTAGCTCTGTGTAGATCCCACATCTAGTATGAAAAAGGACTAGCTCTATGAAGACTCATCTAGTATGAAAAAGGACTAGCTCTGTGTAGATCCCACATCTAGTATGAAAAAGGACTAGCTCTGTGTAGATCCCACATCTAGTATGAAAAAGGACTAGCTCTGTGAAGACTCATCTAGTATATAAAAGGACTAGCTCTAGGTAGATCCCACATCTAGTATGAAAAAGGACTAGCTCTGTGAAGACTCGTCTAGTATGAAAAATGACTAGCTCTGTGTAGATCCCACATATAGTATGAAAAAGGACTAGCTATGTGAAGACTCATCTAGTATGAAAAATGACTAGACCTGTGTAGATCCCACATCTAGTATGAAAAAGGACTAGCTCTGTGAAGACTCATTCGGTATGAAAAAGGACTGGCTCTGTGTAGATGCCACATCTAGTATGAAAAAGGACTAGCTATGTGATGATACATTGAGTATGAAAAAGGACTAGATTTGTAGATGTACATCCAACATGAAAAAGGGTTGGCTCTATAGAAATTCCTATGATGAGAAGAATCAAGAGATAGCACCCATGATGATGATCCAGATCTAGTGATGATGATCCATATCGAGTGATGATTGAGATCCAACGATGATGTCCAGTGATGATCCAGATCTAGTGACGATGTCTAGTGGTGATCCAGATTGAGTGATGATATAGATATAAATATGAATATGATTTGAAGATGAAGATGACTTGCAGATGACGAGGACTCAATGATGATCAAGAAGATACAAAGAAGAAGACTTGTGCTGAAAATTGTGTCGAAAGAATACCTTCCTAGTTAAGAGGGAGTGTTGATGTATATGTAACTTTAGAATGTATTTCACTTGTATTTCTTATATATTGTAACCCGATGTTTATTCCAGGATGTACTTGAGTCATGTCATGCCCTGATGTTCCTATCAGGAAGTTCTATAATGTAAACAAGTCATATCAAGTCATTATGGGTAACCCTCCTATTGGCTAAGGGTTAAAGTCCCCACAATTCTAGGGCAGTAGGGTTATTAGACTCTCCTAGAGAGGTCAGCCCTAGTAGGGTTTAGTAAAGTAAGGAATTAGTATAAATAGAGAGATGGCCTCTCTATTTATCACACATCTCATACACACTCCTATTTAGCGCATAGTTGAGGAAGGAGAAGACACTGGGGCTAGACAGAAAAAAGGTTACTGCTGTTGAGAGATTACCTTACTATTTTGGGTTCTATCTTTGGTGTTGATTCTATCTCTGAGTAAGTTGCAGGGTTTTCACCATTTATAGTTTCCCTGAGGATAAACATTGTGTTCATTGTCTCTTATGTTTGATTTTTGTGCTTTTATTTCTCTTAGTTAAAGATCCTAATGTATTGCTAGCTTAATGATAAAATTATAACAGTCCTAGATGACAACTTCAACATCTTGGTCAATAATCATGAAGTGTTTTGACAATGCTTGTTTATTTGGGTCCTGTTGTGACTACAGTATGACATTATAGAAACCATCCTGGAAAGTTATAATAGGCACATATCTCTAGACTGTCACATGGGAGCAGTCTATTCTGGTGTCACACTACTTCCCTTAACTCTTCACCATGTAGGAAAAACTCGATATTTCTATCCTTCTGTCGAATATTTTCTTCTTTATAAACAAAAGGTTCTGATACTTTTCACCTTGACATAACACGGGGACCTCAAATGGCTGGTAGTATGGTGGATTAGACCAGAGTATGAAGGATATCAAAACAAGCAACCAGGATTAATGGAATAGTGCTTTACCGTCTTCTTGCATTTGGGATGCATTGTCTGGAAAATCATTCAATAGATATTGGGACCAATTGATATGTACTCCTTTAGTGCAAAGTTTAGCTAGTTCAATTGTTCCTGTAGTGCACTCAATGGGTCGCATCTTGCGCAACATCTTGAAAGATAATACCTTCGTAGTGAATGTTAATGTATTTTCATTTATAGAGGCAGTCAAGAATCCTCTGTTTGTGTTGACAAGGTGATACTTGTATTTCATCTTTGTCTTATATTGATCCTTCTATAGATATGGTGTAGGGTCAATTCTTGATTGATGCAATTATCTCAACGACGACAGAATATGGTCTGTCGAGCGACAAAAATTCTCCATGGAAGAATACCGATAGTTGGTGCACATATGTGTTTACCTCTTTGCTTCAACCAAAATGAGGCATATATAGTAAGTTAACTAGACCCTCCCAGTTTATTCCTCAATCCCACTCCATTAGAACAATGATAAGTGGCATGGGTAGTGCAGCTAGAATATTTACCATGTACTTCTCTCTGTCTAGGTTGGGATGCTTGCGCGTATCATTGTCTTCGAAAATAATCCTCAACAACTTTGGTATGATATCCTTTAGTAGAAAAAATACAGCGGAGATCTTGGGTGAAACCAGGGAGGAGCTTGCTCTCTTTGGGGGCTTCACTTATGGTGCCTCTACTCTCCTTGGTGGAATGTACAGTGGTAGCAGGTTCCTTTCCTCCATATTAGAATTCCTCTCTCTTTTTGGTGGGGGATCTGGTGTGTCTTTAGTGTACTTGTGCTTCATTCAAAAATTTGGCTCCCTTTCCGGAGGCCCTGATGGTCCTGGAATATCCACCCTTGATAATCCTATAGGTATATACAACCATCGACCTGAAGCTAGTGGATTTTGAACTAGGGCCGAAGCAGTAGCATGGACAGTTTGTGGAGTTGGTTGCACAATTGGTTTAGGTTCGTGCTGCACTTTCTATTTTGCTTTAGGCGATATAAGATGTTCAAGTATTAGGTAGGGTCATGCACTTGTAATGTCAGATTGGTCATTTCTAGTGCTAGAAATCGAAATGACCATCCTATTCATCTCTTCACATTTGCAGACATTGCTTCTTCTTTCTTGCAAGTAAAATGAATCTTGATGATGAAGGCTTATATTTATATGCAGATGCTCATCCTTCTTGTAATCATTTGATGGTAGAGGTGTGTCTTATCGACCATGTGGGATTCTTGTTTGAACCATTTCAAAATTTACTTGCACTCTTGAGCCCTGACATGTACCTGTTAGGACAGTTATGGTGAGGATGATGGATGCAACCAAAAATCACGCCACCATTTTTTGTTGGACTTGTCAAATAAATGACTATGTGCTGTCATAACCCCCTAAATATTTTTGGGTACTGTTATACTTAAATCCTGTCACCATCATGTGATAAGACCCTTAACTTCCATGTTTTCTCTTAATCCCAACACTTAAAGTGGAAACTTGCTCTGTTTGTCAATTCTACTTGAAAAAAACCCAGCACCATACTTGCCCTATTGCTAATGAGTGGAACCTTTCTTAGCATCGCCTGTATCCTATTTTAGAGAAGCAGTGCCACTGCCTATGGTATTTGTCCTAAAAGCGGTTCTCATCTAAATCGCTCTATCATGAGGGAAGAAAAGTGGTACCCTGGGTAAAATGGGAAAAAGAGAAGTTTCTCGAGGCTTCTAGATCTTGAGCCTTGTGTCCTCCCTTATCCCTATAATTATGGGTTAGTTTGAGCTCGAGATCCCACATGGTAGGATCTTGGAGCCACCTCACCCATAATTCTCTCAAATGTCCATATCCATTGAGCCTTATAAATACAAGCTCATATCCATAGTTGAGGAGGAGAACTATAGAGGTATTGTTATGCTGTTGAATTGACTACCCAATCCAAATCATTGGAGACTATATAGAGCAAAGTTGGATCTTATGGGGATGACGTGTTTGTCTCGTGGAGGAGCTTGTCGATACTAAGACAATAATTGTAAGATTCTTCATACATTCTTAATGCAAAGCTGATTTCTGTCCCACATATCTGTTGTTTTGATTTCACATGTATATGTTGCTAGATTCCTTAGTCACTAGCATGGATATGTAGATGATTTTCTAGTAGCTTTGATGTGCTTGTATGTTTGACTTGTTTGCAGGTATGCAGGTTCATGATCGAAGCAGTATTCTAGGTGTCTATAGCATTCAGGGAAGGTCTTCATCCTTTGTCGTTCACTCATTTGTTCTGGATCTAAACCATTCAGACCAGAGGAACAACTTCTGTCTATAGAAGGTGCAATATTATTGATAACAAATCTGGCGACTCAACTGGGGAGCATTGAAAATATCAGTTGACCTATTCTTCCTCAGTTCTTGAACTCTTGTCTGAATCCAGGCTTCATCTCTGACTCTCTTCAGTCAGATCATCCATCTAACTTAGTGAATTTTGGTTTGAAACTTTCAGATATGTTCAGATCTGAACTATTTCAACTTTATATGCTCTTTTTTACTGTCGATTCATCAATTTTTTCCTTGATCTAATCAATTTATAACTTAATTTTATGTTCTCCTTTTGTTTTGGATCTATTCAAGGAACCGCACATGTGCTATTGGAAACAAGCAGTGCCACCGCCTGAACTCTGTTAGCCATAAGCGGTGCCACCGCCTGAATCTAGTGAGCAAGAAGTGGTTCTACCTCAAAACCGCCTGTCATCAGCTTTATTAACAAGTTTGTTGGATGATTTTATTCTTGTTTTGTTCATGATTATTTGAAATTATAGATCCTACTTTCATTAAGAAAAAATATTTGTTTTCAGCTTTGCATCCATTAGAGTTAGTTTTGTTTGGAAACGTTAGCGAAATCATCTTTCCATTAAGTTTTTATGCATCTTTTTCAAGCATGAAAAGATAGGAAACATTTTTTGTTTATTTATGTTTGATGTTATCTAGATCTCTTTTTTAATTTCCTTGAAGATTGTTGGGGTGCATTGATATTTCCCTTTTTATTTGAAAATATAGAATTGCATTTTGATTTGGGTGTGCATTTTTTTGGAAGAAAAGTAAATCTCTCTCCCTCTCATAGGTAGAATTTTATTGAAGAGGAAAACTTACATTATCATATAGATCAGTGTGCATCTTCTTTAATTTCAAGTTTTCACTCCATGGTTCCACCTAAATGCACAAGATAAAATTAACGGTAGTACTAGGTTAAAAATTTTATCAATTTGAGTGATAAGTTAGAGACATGTTCAGGCATCGTTAAGCATAGGATCTATCGTTACTTGTCTGCGCTACAACCCACGAATCGCATGTTTATTCCACGTACCGTCGATATATCGAATGGAATTTCACGTACCCTTAAGGTATATAGAAAGGTACTTAATGTACTTGATTGTATATAGGAAGGCCGCTTGTGAACGGTCGTGCATTAGACAACACTACTACCGATTTGAGCTCCCATGTACCTAGCGTATATCAGGATACCCTTTTAGGAATCCTCAAACCATCTAAGTTAAAATTTTGGCCGTCTTGGATTTACGGGTGAAGCTTTTAAAGTCTTGATAATCATGTGAGATTCCTAACTCTTATCCACTCCTTTCACATGTTTTCTTGTTGCTTTTAGTTTGAGTAGTACTTACTTGTGCATGGTAGTTAGGAGGTTTTTAGAGAGTTTAGAGATGGAATCCCAATCTGGGACTACCACTCAAGAGGTCCCTTTCCAAGCTATACCTTTCGTATTCCCTCCAGGTGAAGGTATTGGTCCTCCTTTTATTGCCACTCTAAATCTTCCTAGATTAACTATAGGATTATCGGTCTGTATTTTTAATCCGATAATTCCTATTACACCTAATGTCTCAAATGTCACCTCTCACTTGGGAGAGGATCAACCTCAACCTAATCCCTCTCCTTCTTTGTCGATTGTGGCTTCATCTCTTTCTTCTTCTTCGCTTGACCAAATCTCTATGGTTAGTATTCATGGTGATAAAAAGAAGAAAGGGAAGGGTAAAAAGAAGAAGGATAAGAGAGAGAGAAAGCAGCAACCATCTGCTCTTGATGGTGCTCGTTCTAAGAGAACACTCGAAAAACCCAAGTTCCCTTGTAAGCTTTGTAAGGGGTACCACCTTCTTAAGGAGTGTCCCAGTCTCTCCCGTGTATAAGAAGAGTGGTCTAAAATATCCAAACCATCTGTGTCATCAACCTCTGATCATCATGTTGACGATACTCCCTCAACTAGTGACCCATTGGTAAAAGATCGTAAGGGTAAAGTTTTGTATCCTTGTTTGATATGCAAGGATATACATCGTACTTTTCTTTGTCCAAGCATTGATGAAGCTTTGCATTGGTTGGAAAATATTATTGATCATCAATAGGTGATTCCAACAAGTGATAGTAAGTTATCCCTCGAATCCTCACTGGTTGACCAAGTGATCAATTCAGTTTCATCTATAATTGATCCCACTCTTCCTTTGAAGAGTGAAGTGGTTGAGTCAATGTCATTTCCACCCAAACCCTCTCTTTCATCAGAGAGTGTTAATACTGAAGAAGTTGCTTTGACCAAATCTTCATCTTGTTCTTCTCTTCCAATAGAGAATGAACCAAAACCAGACAAATTTTTTATGCTTCATTCTGATTGTTCTCGACAAGAGGAAATTTTGTCTGTTTCGACAGAACCCTCTCCAAGTAATGAGGTTATTTCCTTTGACTAGAGTAACCTAACAGAGTCTTGTCTTCATTCAAGTGTTGCTTTCTAGATAGTTGTGAATGTCACTCATAGGCGGATACTTAGCACTATCGTTGATGAAGGGGATTTTGTTAGCATTCTATCCTCTACTGCTTGGCAAGCCATAGGTTCTCATCTGCTTATGCTAGCTACCGATCATATATTTGATTTTAATCAAAGACCTACAATGCCTTTAGGGATCCTTCCTCAGTTTCCTATTACTTTGGAAGGAAAAAATGTCTGCATCGATGTTATGGTAGTCCAACTTCCTTTATATTTCAATCTTCTCCTTGGATGTGATTATTTTTACACCATGAAATCTATAGTGTCCGCACTCTTTCAAGCGATTTATTTTCCCCATGATGGGAAGATTGTGACCATTGATCAGTTTTCCTTTGTTAAACCTGATTATCATGTGACTCCTATTCATCAAAATTCTCTGAATGCCTTGCATGTTCCTGCAGATCTTTCCCCTTCTAATTAACTTCTTCCCATCATAGGTAGAATGGGGGGCATGGCTCCAACCTATGGAATTCATAGTAGAGTTAAGTTTCTAGCTTCTTATGTAAGGGGGAAACCCACCAACCTATGGACATCATGTTGGCTTAGAACTTGTTGTGAGCAAAGTTCCCATTATGTGTCAAGCTCGTTAAAAAATGAAACAGATGCCTATGAGAAAATTTCCCATTCTATATCAAGCTCGTTAAAAAATGAAATAGATCTCCTCAAGCATAGTTTTCCTTTTGGTTTAAAGATTCCATAAAAATGAAACCATTCTTGAGCATAGTTCATTTTCTATTTCAAGCTCGTTAAAAAATGAAGTAGGTTTCCTTAAGCATAGTTTACCTTTTGGTTTCAAGCTTGCATAAAAATGAATGGCATGTCCCAAGCATAGTTACCTTCTGTTTCAAGCTTGCGTAAAAATGAAACAGATCCCCTTGCCTCGAGTCAAGTCTTCACGTTAGTGTTAGAACTTGAACCTTCTTTTCACCTGTTGGGTTCTCATTCTTGCTGCCCCTCTGGTGAACATTTTCACATTAGAAAATAGGTTTTTAGGTTGGGTATGGAAGAAGAACCGTCAAATGAAATGAAGCTTGGGGGCATGTCGAGCTGCTAGAAACCATGCTAGGGGTAAGATTCGCTAGCAATCATGCTGGGAGCAAGATTCCAACCTCTATATATCATGTTAATGGGATTTTTCAAGCATAGTTTACCCATTGGTTTTGAGCTTGCGTAAAAATGAAACCAATCTTCGAGCATTCTTTCAACTTATATTCGAGCTCGTTAAAAATAGTAAGATGGTGTTGAGCTTACTTTTAATTTTTTTGCGCTCTGTTTGAAACATGAAAAGTGGTTTGAGCTTAGTTTATTACTTTTTTGTGGTCTAGATTCAAACATGAAAAAGGTTAATAGAGTCCTCTTTAAGCTCTTTTCAGACTCTTAAAATGTGAAAAGATAGTCGATTACTTCTCTTGTTCATACTCATAAAAGTATTTGAAGAGTCGTCTCTCCGAAGGTAGGTTATCTCTTTTTCGGTTCGGATGGGATGTTTACGAAAAAGGAACACTCCAGCCAATCATGATTGGAAGAGTTCTCTAAGGTATTATTTTATACTTTTTCATGCCTTAGGGACTAAATCATATGAAAAATGACCATTTGGAGTCTTCTTCCGTGGTTGTTCAGACTCTCTAAACATGAACGATACTGAGTTTTCTTTCATTGGAATCGTTAAATTAAACATTGAGAGACCCTTTTTTTTTAATGAACCCCTCCTCTCTCAGGTTTGTAAAACATATGAGTTTGTACTTGTCCTCAGATGAGATATACCAAATGTTTGTTACTCTATTTTAACTCGTAAAACCAAAAAGAGGAACTCATCAATCATGATGGGGAAAATGGGAAGGGAATCATTTTGCAAATAATGGTAGTAGTTTGTCATTACCTTTGAACATGGAACTTGAATGCATATTATTTCAGTGAATTGGGTATTCAGATTCTCTCCATGACAATCCACTTTCATGATTCATGTCACTCCTTTGAGTCTTTCAAAAGAATGCATTGTCCACCATCGCACTGTGTGTTTTTCTGGTCTAGTCATGCTTCCAAGCCTTTTGTCGCGCCGCCCGATGTTCAAAGGGAAGTGGAAGAAGTTTTACCTTTGTAGTCAAAATAGTCTCTGTGTCATTACTTTTGATTTATTCTTATGGTTAATACATTCACATCATTCCAGAAAAATGTTCCAATTTTCGTGTCGTCGATGTGGGACTCATCATGGCCCTCCTTCGACAAGACTATTCCCGTCAACATCAGCTCATCATCTAGGAAATACTCTTAGAAACAAAACTTAGTACCTTGAGATCTATATACCTTAATGATAGATTCTCTCGCTCTTGACATAGGTTCACATCATTGACCTTTGATCGATAGAATCGACTAGGTGTTCAACATCAAGACATCTATTCATGCTCAGTAGGTTGTACTAGTGTACCTTGGGAATCATTGACATCAATGGTGATCTCACTCGCACTTGTTAACAATTCACATCATTGGACAGTAATAAAGTGGTTTCTACCATGTTAGACTTTAGATCATTGTAATCACATGGATATAATCATACTTTATGGAAGATGAGACAAATACCCTGGGTATTTGTTTAGCACTTATTGCTTTCCCCAGGTTGCGATGGAGTTTTGTATGTATATCTAGCATGGATCCACATTTGTATGGTTGTGGCTATGCTCAAATTTGTATCTGTATGATATAGATTTACATTGTATGTCCGGTAGATATGTCCATGTTTGAGTCCTCTATCACATGGATCTACACAGTATTATAGTAGCCATGCTTGTTTATTCCTCTCATGGATCTTCCTTGTATTGGTCTGCAGCCATGAGTTGGTTACATTTGTCTATGAGTCAAAAGTATTGATATACTACAAATGCCTACTTGACGTCATTCTCCTACCGAGCTGACATTTTCACCTTGAAGTGACAACTTGTTCTCTCAAAGCTCTCACTTATCGTATCCCTCTAAGTCTCATGCTTTGGGGGGAATTTTTTTATACCTAAATCTTGTCACCATAATGTGATAAGACTGTTAACTTCCACGTTTTCCCTTAATCCCAACACTTAGAGTGGAAACTTTCTATGTTTGTCAATTCTACTTGAAAAAACCCTAGCACCGTGCTTTCCCTGTGGCTGATGAGCGGTACCTTGCTCAGCACCGCCTGTATCCTGTTTTATAGAAGCGGTGCCACCACCTATGGTATTTGGTCTAAAATAGGTTCTCATCTAAACCACTCTATTATAAGGGAAGAAAAGTGGTACCCTGGGTAAAATGGGAAAAATAGAAGTTTCTCGAGGCTTCTAGATATTGAGCCTCATGTCCTCCCTTATCCCTATCATTATGGGTTAGTTTGAGCTCAATATCCCCCATGGTAGGATCTTGGACCCACCTCACCCATAATTCTCTCAACTATCCCTTTCCATTGAGCCTTATAAATACAAGCTCATATCCATAGTTGAGGAGGAGAACTATAGAGGTATTGCTATGTTATTGAACTGGCTACCTAGTCCAATTCATTGGAGAGTGTAGAGAGAAATGTTGGAGCTTATGGGGATGATGTTTTTGTCTCATGGAGGAGTTTGTCGACAATAAGGTAATGGTTGTAAGCTTATTCATACATTCTTAATGAAAAGATGATTTTTGTCCCACATATCTGTTGTTTTGATTTCACATGTATATGTTTCTAGATTCCTTAGTCACTAGCATGGATATGTCGATGATTTTCTGGTAGGTTTGATGTTCTTGTATGTTTGACTTGTTTTCAGGTACATAGGTTCATGATCGAAGCAGTATTATGTGAAGAACCAGTGTCAACCCCCCTCTTTATGTTGTTGGTATATTTGTAGAAATAATAGATCAATTCTCTGTGCAATGATGCTAAGAAGAAGCACAGGAAATAGATCTTGCCACTAAAAATTCTCACAAGCATACACAGGAAAATAAGAGAGAATAAAAGAGACTGAATCACATGAATGAAGAGATGAATATTGGTGTGTATCCTTTCATTGAATAATTATGAATAATAGAGTACATAAATAGATCTTCCCTCATAGGAAAGTCGAATTGTATGGAAACAACTCATAAAGCTCAAAAAAGGCTGACTTACCCAAATATAGCAAACCCCCATAGGTGGATAAAGCACTTGTTAAATCTATCAAGGACCTCACGAGTTGGAAAAATCATGAGTGAGTTGTCAAGGAGATGGAAATAACATGATAATCCTAGAAAATGGAGAAAAACTAATGGAAGATGGGTTGGAAACAAAAGCTCCCAGTTTCCTAGTTGACTAGCTTTTATCTTATCCATAGAAAAGCAGGAAAAAGCAGAAAAAAGAAGAATCTGCTATAAGGTCATGTATACTAGTTCTAGATGAACCCAGAATTAGAAATAAATCATTCCTAGGATATAGATGGCATGCATTGACTTTAAGGTGCCAACTAATCAAGCTAGTTGGAGAATAATTAATCAAATAATGATTAATTATTTTATCCTAAGTTGTGAGTGGGTTTAATATATTCCTACACCCCCCTATAAGTCTGACTTTATGATGGTATGACAAAAAATATAGATGCATATAGGGCCCAACAACAAGGCTATGGTCACCCTTTTACAATTATTATGTCCAGAAAAGTGAGGAAAGAGGCAAAACCACATGGGGAAAATCCTCCCTCAAGATAGGACAAGATACAAAATTTGAAATATGTATGTCTTAAACATATCCTTATCTTCACTTGAATCAGCTGAGTGAACTTCTTCTGGATGGAAGACTTGTTGAAGAAATCATGAACTCCATGATCATGTGCTGGAGTGTAGAACCTGCAAGAAGGAAGAGGAGAGACTCCTTGTATCTCATCATCTGATGAAGTGGGAGAATTATCTGAATGATTCTTGCTGCTGTAAAACTCTGATCTGCAAACATAACCTGAAATGGAAAATAGATCTATGCATACTCCTTCCCAAAGAGTACAAAAAATAAGGCAATTTATTTCACACCCTATTCCCTGAATAGCTGCAAAATTGTGATGTGAATCACATGTACATCTTCCAATATGCTGTAGAACCTGTATAGATCTGATGTGAGGCTGATAAAAGACTTATATATCAGAAACATTAGCATATGGAACAGAAAATACAAAGGCTTCAGTGGCTCCATGAGGATATAGGGCTAGACTAGGAAAATTATGAACAACTGGGG
>LPNX010612615.1:425189-496940 GCA_001517045.1 Pseudotsuga menziesii
TTTATGATTATGATTTATTAGATATTAAATATATATCAGAGACATGAGAAAAGGATAGAACTCTGGCACTCAAGGCATAAGTTATATCACTTTGGAACTGCGCAGTATGACATTGTTCTGAGGAATCAGCAGGCTTCTCTAGTTCATCTGGAACTTCGATCTTGTGCTTCTCAAGAAGCTGAGACATGATGTCCATATTATTATTGAAACACTTCTTCTCTGAATTAAAACCCTTTCTTCAATAAGAACACTTGGATGTGCTCCCTTTATTCTTAACTTTCTTCATTAAATCTTCATATGAATCTTCATCTTCACTTTCTGACTTTGGCTTCTTCACAATTTGCTTCTCTCTTGATTTGAATTTCTTGCTTCCTTGAACCAAGAGAGAATGATCCTTTCCATTTGTAGAATTAAGGACACCTATATGGATCAATTTATCTTGCTCCTTTGTCAGTGAATCAAGAAAAGAATTTAAAGAAGGCATTTTCCACTTAGGAACAACAAGCCTAGTAGCATGAAAAGTAGACACAAAAACTGAGTAATCAGGACCCAATTTTGAAAGAATGGAAAATATTAATTGATCGTCTGCTTTCTCAATCCCACATTTCTTGAGCATTAGAACAAGTGACTTGAACTTGGTGAAGAAACCCTCAAGAGATTCAAAATTGCTTGGACTCGGTGAGAATAACTCAATCTCCAATTGATGTGCTCTTAGCTCATCTTGAACTCCAAAGAGAGACTCCAATTGAGTCCATACTTGGTTTGGAGTGGTCAAACCATCTATATGAAAGAGTATATCAGGAGAAATAGAGAGGAAAATCAATCCATAGGCTTCATCCAACCTATTATTCCACTTAGCTTTCTCAATCACAGCATTGGGCTCATTGTCCAAAGCTAGTGTAACTCTATATAATCCTCTACTGCGCAATAGAATGGAGATTTTGGATTTCCATTCGTGGTAGTTGAAGGAAGTAAGAATTATAGCTGATGAAGAATCCATATTGCTGAATTGATGTGCTCAAGAATAAAATCTATGCAACCTGCAAAACAAACTAGGAGAAAATCTTGAAGCTCTTCTTCAGAGAGGGATAGGAGACTGGAAGCACTCCTCAACTCTGTATAACTTTGATCAACCTTGTAGCTCTGATACCATGTAGAAATAATAGATCAATGCTATGTTCAATGATTCTAAGAAGAAGCACAGGAAATAGATCTTGCTACTAAGAATTCTCAGAAGCATACACATGAAAATAAGAGAGAAGAAAAGAGACTGAATCACATGAATGAAGAGATGAATATTGGTGTGTATCCTTTCATTGAATAATTATGAATAATAGAGTACATAAATATATCTTCCCTAATAGGAAAGTCGAATTGTATGGAAACAACTCGTAAAGCTCAAAAAAGGCTGACTTACCCAAATATAGTAAACCCCCATAGGTGGATAAAGCACTTGCTAAATCTATCAAGGACCTCACAAGTTGGAAAAAGCATGAGTGAGTTGTCAAGGAGATGGAAATAACATGCTAATCCTAGAAAATGGAGAAAAACTAATGGAGGATGGGTTGGAAACAAAAGCTCTCAGTTTCCTAGTTGACTAGCTTTTATCTTATCCATAGAAAAGCAGGAAAAAGTAGAAAAAAGAAGAATCTGCTCTAAGGTCCTGTATACTAATTCTAGATGAACCCAGAATCAGAAATAAATCATTCCTAGGATATAGATGGCATGCATTGACTTTAAGGTGCCAAATAATTAAGCTAGTGGGAGAATAATTAATCAAATAATGATTAATTATTTTATCCTAAGTTGTAAGTGCGTTTAATATATTCCTACAATATTTTGTCGGACGCATATGCTTTGTAAGTCATCCCATTAATATGATGTATTATCCCACATTCATGGGGAGTAAGTAATAGTTGTTAAGTCATCTAGTTATAGGTTGCATTATCCCACATTCATGTGGAGTAATAGTTGTTTAGATTAGACTTAGTATATAAGTATGTGTTGAAGTTAATGAAAGCACCAAAGAGTTATTTTTTATTGAGCTTGCTCAAAGGAGGTTTCCCCCGTGAAGTGGCCCACGATCAATAAAATATCTTTTGTGATCCAATATTTTTGCATTCTCATTGTTTATTGTAGGAGGTTCTTCACATCTAGTATCAGAGCACTTTCTTGGGCTCGTTGGGTGGAATTTCAAGAAAAGTTTTTTTTTTCCTGTCGTGCTTTCTGGCACTGTGAGCCTTACAGTTATTCATCTTCTTGCATCAATATTATCCATCCGGATTAGGGTTTAAACCCTATTCACTTAACTATGGGAAATACTTGGGCATAGCCCTAAAACTCATTATGAGGAGTACCACAGGAACCCCGAAGTAGCTGGCCATTGAGAGGACCTAGCAAGCGAAAAGGGCAATGACCCCCACCAGATTGACTAGATTCCCATCCATGAGGAAAACCAAAGAGCTGTCGTTTTTGGCCAATAGGTTAGCAGTTTTACCTGCGCCATGAGGTGAGGGGTACTACCCCAATAGTCAAGCCTGAGATAGCCTTGGTGGTCAAGTGACTACCTTTTAACCAATAGGAATCCGAATATACGTGGGCTCCATTTATAGTTGATAATGTGTAGAATTTCAGAATTGTCACAGATCATAATGTGCAGAATTTTGGAATTGTCACTGCACCCCCATAATACCATTCTGCATATTCCTTCATTGAGGACCCTATTCCCAATTTCACTTCCTCAAGTCCAAAATTCCACATTTGTCAATTTTTAAAGTTTTTCATAACTTCTCTGATTCTCACCCAATCACCTTCAAATTTTTTCACTGTGTTCGTTTTCCAATTTTGCTTCATTGTCCCTCTCTGACAAATTTTCCAATTCCTTCATCCCACCTCTAAAATTCACATTTTCCACTTCTTGTCCCTAAAAAAGTGTCCAAAACGCCATAAAACCCCAACTACCCCCCAAAATTTTTCCCAAATAAAAAATATCCTTTTCTAAAACCCTCTCCATTTTTGTTTTTCTACCCATTACCCTAAAAAAATAAAAAAAAATAAAAAACTCCTTATGGTTGTTACCTGCGCTAGAGAAAATAAAAAAATGGAAGAAGAACTTGCTTCCATCAGGTCCAAACTTGAGGATCTAGATCAAAAATTTCTCGGCCTCAATCGTTAGCATTTACCCATGACAACCACCGCCAGCCTAAGTCTTCTCCAGACATTGGGTTCTCATTGTTTAGCCACTACCGTGGGCCGAAGCTGGATTTTCCACGCTTCAATGGTGATGATCTGACTGGATGGATTTATAGGGCAGAACAATATTTCTGTTTGCATAACACTTTTGATTTCAATAAATTCCCCCTTGCATCCTTTCATTTGGAACATGAAGCACTTCAATGGTTATGTTGGTACATCAAGGCTGATGTCGAGCCAAACTGGATAGATTTTTCCCAACTCCTCTTGCAGCGATTTGGTCCTAGTGATTTTGATGACTTCACGGGAGAACTCACCAAACTTTTCCAAACTGGAACTGTGCGGGAGTATCAAACATAATTTGAGAAACTCTCCAATCACACCGAGTGATTTCCTGATCCATTCTACCTTAGTTGTTTTATCAGTGGTCTGAAGGATGCAATACACTTTGAGGTTAAAATGTTCTGCCCCCGCATAATGATGGAAGCCCTTGGGTTGGATAAGCTAGCAGAGGACAAGATTTGCGCTCAACAACGCTCCAAATCCACTCTTGTTCCATTCATACCTATGGTTCCTATAAGAACCCAAAATTTCCCAGCTCCTAGAACCACTCCTATCAAGCATTTATCTGAAGCAGAGATGTGGGAACATTGGGAAAAAGGGCCTTGTTATAATTGTGATGGGAAATTCACCTGGGGACATAGATGTGTTGAGAAAAAGCTCTATCTCTTGGATGTGGATTCTCCACCAGCACCTGAAATTTTTTATGATGCTCAAGATCCCGCAAATGATGATGGTGACATTCAACAACTTCCTACTCCAAAGAACCAACCAGAGATATCTCTCCATGCCTTAGCTAGAGTCACCACCCCACAAACCATGCAGGTTAGAGGGTTCTTTAAAAAACTCCCTCTTACAATACTCATTGATTCTGATAGCACTCACAACTTTATTGACCCGAGGATCACCAAACAGGCTGATTGTTTCATCCATCCTTGCTCCATATTTGAAGTCATGATTGCCAATGGTGGCACCTTACCTTACAAAGGGAAGTGTCGTAATGTGTGCATATCTATGGGGGATTATAACTTGTGCTCTAACATGTTTGCCTTTCCCTTAGGCGGATGTGATGTGGTTTTGGGCGCTCAATGGTTACACACACTTGGACCCATTTTATGGGATTTTGCTAAACTTTGGATGCATTTTTCAATCAATTGTACCAAACACACCTTGCGGGGCTTACAACCAAGGTCTCTCAGCCTCATCAGTTCACATCACATGGAAAAGATTATTAATAAAAGTTCACATGGTGTCATCGCTCAGCTCCATTTCGTTCAGATCCAACTGTCAGCAATCTCAACTACTCCCTTGGATCTCCAACAAATTTTGGATTGATATGCATGTGTGTTTGCTGAGCTAGTGGGATTGCCACCTTCCTAACCCAAGGACCATCATACTCTGCTCCTTCCTATAAGTGTCCCTACCAACATTAGGCCCTATCGCTACCCATTTCACCATAAGACATAAATTGAGATGCTTATTCATGACTTACTAAAGCAAGGTGTTATTCACCCTAACACTAGTTCCTTCTCTTAACCAGTCCTTCTAGTCCAGAAAAAAGATGGGTCACGGTTCCATTGCATTGAATTTCATGCACTTAATCACATAAAAATCAAGGATAAGTTTCCCATTCCAATTGTTGATGAGCTTCTGGATGAGCTCCATGGTGCTCATTTTTTCTCCAAGTTGGATCTTCATTTTGGGTATCACCGAATTCGGGTCCATGCAGATGATATCCCTAAAATAGCTTTCTGCACACATGATGGCCATTATGAATTTTTTTTCATGCCATTTGGCCTCAAAAATTCCCCTTCCATGTTCCAGGCATTGATGAATAAAATATTTCAGCCCTACTTGCGAAACTTCATTCTGGTCTTCTTTGATGATATCCTCATCTATAGTAAAACCTGGGCTGAGCATCTCCAACATCTGGATCTTGTACTGTAAATTTTCTGTGATCATCATCTCTATGCTAAACAATCTAAATGTGTTTTTGGGTAGAAGGAAGTAGAGTATCTCGGGCATATTGTTTCAGCACAAGGGGTTCGTGTCGATCCTGCCAAAATCGATGCCATGAAAAATTGGCCACCTCCTCAGACTTTGAAGAGCCTTCGTGGGTTTTTGGGACTTATTGGATACTGCTACAATTTTGTCAAGGATTATGGCAATATTGTAGCTCCCTTAATAGCTCTACTGAAAAAGGATGCTTTTGCATGGACACCTGCTACTGAGTGTGCATTTGAGAAACTGAAACAAGCTATTTGTACCACACCTGTTCTAGCTATGCCTGATTTTTCCAAGCCCTTCACTATTGAGAGTGATGGTTGCGACAATGGACTTGGTTCTATCCTCCTCCAAGATGAACATCCCATTGCATTCACTAGCATATCCCTGTCTGGTAAGAATTGAGCTGCCTCTACATATGAGAAGGAAATGATGGCTATTTTGCATGCCGTACAAAAGTGGCATCCATAACTCTTAGGGAATCATTTCTGCATCAAGACTGATCACCAGAGTCTAAAATATTTCCTGGAACAATGCCTCTCATCCCCAACACAACAAAAATGGGTTAGCAAACTCATGGGTTATGACTACAAAATCACTTACAAAAAGGGTAAGGAAAATCTTGTGGCGAATGCTCTTTCCCGCACATTTGATGACCATGCTTCTCTTTCAGCTATTTCTATGCATATTCCAAATTGGTTACAATTTGTTCAGTAAGGCTATTCCAATGACTCTTCCTTATCTCAAATCATCCAACAGTTGTCCAGTAATCCTTCTCTTGTACCGCATTATTCTTGGGATGGTTCTTCTTTGAGATACAAGGGTCACTTGGTGCTTCCCCAAGGAACATATCTTTAGTAAGATATCTTCTATGAACTCCATGCTTCTCCAACGGTAGGGCACTCTAGGTTCCTCAAAACATATAAGCGGACACGACGTAACTTCTTTTGGAAGGGAATGAAATGGGAAATTCAGCAAATGGTTGCTGAATGTGGTACCTGCCAGCGCCACAAGGGTGAAACTACACTCCTCCCCAGCATGCTCGAACCCTTGCCTATCCCTACAAGTATTTGGATAGATATTTCGATGAATTTCATCGACAGGCTCCCTAAATCTGGAGGGAATACCGTAATATTGGTTGTGGTTGATTGACTCTCCAAATATAGTCATTTTTGTGCTCTAAACCATCCATATACTGCCTCCTTAGTCACACAAATTTTCATGGACCAGATATTCCATATTCATGGCATCCCTTCTTCCATTGTCTCAGACAGCGATGCAACTTTCACAAGTCATTTTTGGACCAAACTCTTTCACCTCACTGGAACCAAACTGAAAATGAGTTCAGGATATCACCCACAAACAGATGGTCAAACTGCAGTCACCAACAAATGCTTCAAAATTTATCTTCGTTGCTTCACCTCTTAACAACAACATCAATGGGAAAAGTGCCTCCCTCTCGCTGAATGGTGGTACAATACTTCCTACCATGCTGCATCTAAAATGACTCCATATGAATTTGTTTATGGGTAGCCACCCCCAGTGCTCCTTCCATACACTTCCCATAGTTCACCAGTTCATGTAGTTGACATGGTTCTATGCAATCGGGATCAAATTCTTCACATTTTGCAAGAGAATCTTCACATGGCCAAAAATCGCATGAAGCAACAAGCTGATCAACACTGTTTTGAGCACAACTTTCAAGTCCGTGATATGGTTTTTCTTCGTTTATAGCCTTACAAGAAATCCTCCCTCGAACTCAAAGGGCATCAGAAGCTGGCTCCAAATTTCTATGGGCCATATAAAGTTCTTTAGAAGATTGGGTCTATTGCTTATAAATTCGAACTTCCTCCTTCTTCTCGCATTCACCCAGTATTTCATGTCTCTTGTCTCAAGAAAGTGATTGGCAACAACATCAGAGCACAAACTATTTTACCAGAGCTGGATACGGAAGGATCTATAATTTTGGAACAAGAGACCATCTTCAATTAGCACACTCATCAGCTTCTCTCCTGGGCCATAACTGAGGTCTTAATTCAGTGGAACAGCATGCAACCATAGGATGCTACATGGGAACTTCTCCTTCAGATTCAGCAGCAGTTTCCACATCTAAAGCTTTGAGTACAAATCTTTTTTTTAAGAGGGAGGGGATGTTAAGAACCCGTGTCAACCCCCCTCTTTATTTTGTTGGTATATTTTGTCAGACGCATATGCTTTGTAAGTCATCCCATTAGTATGATGTATTATCCCACATTGATGGGGAGTAAGTAATAGTTGTTAATTCATCTAGTAATAGGTTGCATTATCCCATATTCATGTGGATTAATAGTTGTTTAGATTAGACTTAGTATATAAGTATGTGTTGAAGCTAATGTGTTAAATTTTCATATGCTTAGCTAAGACATCAATATATCATTTCATTTTTCATAACAAAAGCATATAAACAGGATCACTGAAAGAAATAGTATCACAAGAACAACACAGATTTATCTTGGGAAAACCCTAAAGGGAAAAACCTAGCAAAACATTCCTCAATATAGATGCCCCAAAAAATTAAAAAGGTAAAACCAACAAGGAGATCAAAAACCTGATCCTCCTCCTTCTCCAGCTACTTCTCTCCTCCACAAGTGCGCTACTCAAGTGAGTGTGTGTGTCTCAAATCAGGAGCACTACACCAATATTTATATTCATCTGTTCACTTAAGTTAACTCATTCGACATGTAGGCTCGATTTAAATCATGTAGGCACGAGTTACACATGTAGGCTCAAGTAACCACACTGGAGTGCTGATGACCCACCTTTACAATTAGAGGGGACTACCTCGTGACTCTTTTAGTTCTTTCGATTAGGAGCATCAGGGTACAATGTAATACAAGTGGTTCTCTCGGTAGGACCATCGGGGACAACAAAAATATACATATATAATATTCTTCAAAGTTACAATATTTCAACACTCCCCCTTAATGAGAAGGGTATTCTACAACAACAACAAGAGTAGAGATAGGGGACATCATCAACATCAGTAGGGTAACACATCTATAAATCATTGGAAGCTTTTCAACATCATGTAGTCTTCATCTTCAATCTTCAGTATTCATCATCAGCAACATCTTCAGTATTTGATCCGCAACATCTTCAGCATTTTGATCTTTCAATTAGCAACGAAATCCTCAGCACTTGGACCTTTCGATCAGCAACATCTTTAGCACTTTGACTGTTCGATCAGCAACAACATCTTCAGCATTTTGACCTTTTGATCAGCAACATCTTCAGCACTTTGACTTTTCGATCAGCAACAACATCTTCAACATTTTGACATTTTGATCAGCAACATCTTCAGCACTTTTGACTTTTCAATCAGCAACAACATCTTCAACACCTTGACCTTTCGATCAGCAGAAACATCTTCAGTACTTTGACCTCTCGATCAGCAATATCATCATCAACACTTTGCCCTTTAGATCAGCAGCAATATCATCATCACATTATGATCTTTTGATCAGAAACATCATCATCATACTCTGATCTTTCGATCATAAACATCATCAACATAGAAACATCATAATCATACTATGATATTTCGATCAGAAACACCATCAACATACTCTGATCTTTCGATCAGAAACATCATCATCATACTCTGATCTTTCGATCAGAAACATCATAATCATAGTGTGTCATCATCATACTCTGATATTTAGATCAGTACGTCATCATCATCATACTCTGATATTTCGATCAGTACGTCATCATCATCATACTCTGATCTTTCGATCAGTACTTCATCATCATACTCTGATATTTTGATCAATATGTCATCATACTCTAATCTTTCGATCAGTACGTCATCATCATCATACTCTGATATTTCGATCAGTACGTCATCATCATCATACTCTGATCTTTCAATCAGTACGGCATCATCATCATCAGCAACAACCTGCAATCCACAACTCAAAGACAAAAACTATTTGGATCACTTTTGGACTTAAAGTCCAGGGATTATACAATCTCACCACATTCTCGACAACCAAAGTTACCAGATTGATTACAGGAGAATCAATCCCTATCACTTTAGGACTATGTCCAAGGCTGATGCAATCCTACCACATTCTCGAGGACCGAAGCCACCTGATTGATTACGGGAGAATCAGTCCCTATCATTTTAGGACTATGTCAAAGGATGATGCAATCCTACCACATTCTCGAGGACCGAAGCCACCAAATTGATTACGGGAGAATCAGTCCCTATCACTTTAGGACTATGTCCAAGGATGATGCAATCCTACCACATTCTCGAGGACCGAAGTCACCGGATCTATTATGGACAGATGTCCCGAGATGATACAATCCCTCTTCATTCTCGAAGACCAAGGTCTTTGGATCACTTTAGGGTAAGTGCCTAGGGATGATACAATCCCACTGCAACATCACTACTCCCCCTTTCGAGGAAGGTCTTTCTGAACAACACCAATCTTTTCTCGAAAGTGTTCGAACTCTACTCGAGGTAGAGGCTTCGTCAGTACATCATCATCCAAACCATCATCATCTACATCTTCAATATGTGAATATTAAACTATCATCATCTGTATCTTTAGTATGTGAATACTGAAAGCATCATCATCTATATCTTCAGTATAGAAATACTGAAAGCATCATCATCTCTATATTCAATATAGAAATACAGAATCACCATCATCTATATCTACAGTATGTAAATACTGAAATATCATCTATATCTTCAGTATGGGAATACTGAAATCATCATCATCTATATCTTCAGTATGGGAATACTAAAATCATCGTCATCTATATCTTCAGTATGGGAATATTGAAACATCATCATCTCTATATTCAGTATAGAAATATTGAATCACCATCATCTACATCTACAGTATCATCATCTGCATCTTATCTTGTATGTGGAAATACCGGATTTCTATGTGTTACGTCGGAACACAGGGTTCTTTGTCATCAAAACTATGGTTATCACATAGAATCATTGTAGTATCCATCTTCAGGTCAAAGAGACCTGATATCAGCTTCTGAAGCCATATGGCTTCACAACTTAGTAGAGCAATCTGCTATGTATTCTGCTTCAACCATGCTAAGAGAAACACTAGACTGTTTCCTGCTAAACCATGAACTCATAGCAGAACTCAAACAAAAGCATCTACCTGATGTGCTTTTCCTATTTGAGATACTTCCAGAATAATCTCCATTTTTGTAGCCATACAATCTATACTCATGGCTACCATCATAGTATAGACCAAAGTCTATAATCCCTTTCAGATATCTCATCACATGTTTTGCAGCTACTAGGTGAACCCATCTTGGTTGAACAAGATATTGAATTAAGGTGTTCACAGTAAAACAAATGTCTGGTCTGGTATTTGTAAAGTACATCAATGACCCAATGATCTATCTGTAGTGAGTCACATCCACTAACTCTAATGTGTCATCAGCTAACAGATTCAGGTTGGATTCCATGGGTGTGTCCATGACTTTGTATTCCAACATATTGAATCTATTCAATATCTCTACCGCATACTTTCCCTGGTTGAGAAAGATTCCTTCTAAACTTTGTCGTACTTCCAGACCTAGGAAATAATGCATTAACCCAAGGTCTTTCATCTCAAATTCTTCTGCTAGTTTCTTATTTCTTTCCATGATCTGTTTCTCATTCCCTGTCAAGAATAAGTCATCCACATATAGTAATTGAATGACAGGTTCATCTTCTAAAACCTTGTAGTAAATATTAGGATCGACTTTACTCTTGGAAAAGCCCATGCTCATCAGGAAACTATATATTCTTCCATACCAAGCTCTGGGAGCTTGCTTCAGGCCATAGAGGACCTTCTTCAACTTGCATACTTGATTCCATCTATCTTCAACTTCAAATCCTCGTGACTATTCGATGTAAAACTCTTCCTCAATCATATCATTAAGGAAGGCTTGTCTTTACTTCATCATGGAAGAAACTACCATGATAGTTTTGAAGGAAGTGTACCTTGCTTCCTGGAGTAAGTGTCTCTTTAGAATTAATTCCCTCTTTCTGATAGAAACCTCTAGCCACAAGTATTACCTTACTTCTATTAGCAACATATCTTATCTTGCAAATACATTTGGAATATACCACATTCTTGCTTTTTGGTTTGAGTACTATATCCCAAACATCATTCTAGTATCATAACATCTTCTATGAGTTTGTCTTCTTAGGTCATCAACATATCCTAGTCTTTTGCAATCAACCTTGAAGGTTGGAACCCACTTTACTCTTGGTAAAGTATCAATCCATCATGAAGCTATCCATCATGTCGTACCATGTCGAACTCAGATATAATTTTCTGTAGTCACTCCCCCTGAAGTGCAGTATCATCTTCCCTCTTCATTCTGTACAGGTGGTTCTATGCTCGATATATACTGGTCAATAGAGTATGTCATGTCATAGTCTATTCTTTCTGAGGCAAATGACGAACCTTGCTTTGTACACTTGTTCTTGTAGATCCATATGGAATATACTACGAACTTCCCTTTATGTCTTGAAATCATATCGTATACATCATTCCCCATGATCAACTGTTATTCTTTTATCATAGCTTATTTCATAGCTTCTTTCATAGCATTCTTTTCTTCATCTTGATTTATCTCTTATACCCATGGTGGTCTTCATCCTTCAAGGTGGATCTACCACTCTCTGAAGCTCCTTTTTTTTTCGTCATGGTGTCTCTGACCCTAGGAGCTTCATATTCATGTTTATTGGAGTGAATCTTGAATTGTCATCACTTGTTCTTCGTAACAAGTCTCATCCTTCTTTTCTTGTAGGAGGTTGTACAGGACCTTTCCTACAATTCAAATGCACCATTTGCATGGTTAGAACTATTTCATAAAACATATGCATAACGACAAATTCGTATGTATCATGCAACTGTTTAGTCAATACAACATTCATTCATATCTCACATAAACTTTCTAGATGCCTTCCATATCTACCATGACATCATTGAGATTGTGCACTAATCCAATATGTCAGCAAAGAGGTTTGATTAGTAGCAATGGAGAGTTATATAGCACCATGAGCTACTTACCCATCACATGCATATTAGTAGTATACAGTCATTAATGCAAACAATCTATCATGCATAACACATCAACTGAA
The DNA here is from genome assembly GCA_001517045.1 of Pseudotsuga menziesii. Classification (NCBI taxonomy): domain Eukaryota; kingdom Viridiplantae; phylum Streptophyta; class Pinopsida; order Pinales; family Pinaceae; genus Pseudotsuga; species Pseudotsuga menziesii. The sequence continues at coordinate 437,605 of LPNX010612615.1, forward strand.
TATAATCAAATGTATAACAAAACAATATCATGAAATGACAATTGAATACTTATATTTTATTTGTTTCATGGGTAGACTCCATCTTGATCATTCTACTTTATCATCTTCTTCATTCATGAAATCATCATTTCTTATCCAAATGATAAGATGAATAGGAGGTTCTTCAAGAATTGAGTTCTTCATATTCCTCATTGCTTGAGGGATCTTCTTTGAATGGTGAGAGCTTGATATTCAATTGCTACCATATTCTTCTTCTCTTATTATGAGTTGAGCTGAAAGCAATTACTTCCTTCTGGCATACATTCTTTCCATGAATGAATCTCATGATCTTGGGAGGCCATTCAAGGTGGCTATCACCACTTTTGCATTCTCCACTTCTTCTTCTACCGCTTCAAGTTGTTCTGCATTCTGGATCTTCACATTCTTCAACTATTTTCTCAAAGCCATGTTCTAATTTAAGTTCTTATCTTCAAAGGAATCAAACATCTTCGATGTCTTTAGGGAAGACACTTGTGGTACAAGTTGATCCGTGATTGAATCAACAATGATCTTCTTGGCCTTCATCAAGTTCTTCTTGTGTAAGGCTTTGAGCCTCATCTCCGTATGGAACTGGAACCTCTATACTCATGTAGGTGTCCAATTCATTTTCTTCAAAGAGATCAAATACTTCCATGCTTGGAATTTGTCAACTTTACCAAGCTTATCGTCAAGCTGATGTGATAGATCACTTTTAAATGAGAACCTCAAATTCAAATAGCAAAAGATTAGATCTTACCGATTTGAGGTGTCCGTCCTGCTTCTAGAGCTAGCTGGTTTGTCAAAGAAACCATAATTATCAAAACTTGGAATATTTAAGATCTTATTCTATATAAATATAGATATCTTCAAATGGAGCTATCTAATGTACTCCTTTTCTGAAAACAGTGGAGGGAAGCTCCCAGAACAAGAAGCCCTAGTTTTCCAATTTCTTTTGCAATAATGCCTATCATTGTTTCTGTGATATCTCCAAAATTACTGCTCCTATGTGTCTGAAATTTTGCACTGAGGTAACCTCGCATGTCCCTGATCGAACACCATAAGTTTCATCATAATTGGTTTCACCAATTGGGATTTATGATCATTTATCCGAGGTGACCTGTTTCAGGACTGTTCAGAACAGCAAAGTTGTACATCCTACCACGTGTCACTGTTTCATCTTCTGGCCCTGAAATTAGGACCACAGAAATTATAGTCCATGCTATTTCTGGAACATCTTTACTAATTTAATATGGACCTCTATAGCCCACGCTATAGCAATTTTCCCCAGGTGTCTTGTTTAGGGATGAATTCTCGAGGAGGCTGGTACCCTAACGTTGATGGATTATATCTCCCAGAATATAGTGAATCTAAGGATGAATTTTGGACACAGTGTACATCAGGATTTTTTCTTCAGTCTCTGCAATTTTAAGCTCTTGATCCTTCGCCAATATTGGTATATAGTGAATGTACCAAAACGTAGCCATTTTAGTATTTAGGGTTTTTCTAGCTCGGGGTCAAACTAGGATTTAACTTTCCTGGAGTTTCACCCAACCAAAAATGTTGATCCAGATCTCTAAAATTCGATTTTTATGAGGATAGAAATCCTATGCCAGGCTCACTCAAAAATTGCTCTTCAGTAAGAATCCCTAATTTCCCGCACCGAAAACTAAAAATGCTCGGAATCGAATTCCGCTTCGACAGAAAGATGCACCCTTCATTAATGGAGAGTCAGCCTAGCCTTCTTTTGCTGATTGATTGTGGAGAGAGAACCAAAAAGTAAGAATCCCTAGCTTCTATATCTTGTGAAAGCTGTCCTATTCAGGTTAGCTCTGATACCATGTTAAATTTTCATATGCTTAGCTAAGACATCAGTATATCATTTCATTTTTCATAACAAAAGCATATAAACATGATCACTGAAAGAAACAGTATCATAAGAACAACACAGATTTATCCTGGGAAAACCCTAAAGGGAAAAACCCAGCAAAATATTCCTCAATATAGATGCCCCAGAAAAGTAAAAAGGTAAAACCAACAAGGAGATCAAAAACCTGATCTTCCTCCTTCTCCAGCTACTTCTCTCCTCCACAAGTGTGCTACTCAAGTGAGTGTGTGTGTCTCAAATGAGGAGCACTACACCTCTATTTATATTCATTCGTTCACTTAATTTAACTCATTCGACATGTAGGCTTGAGTTAAATCATGTAGGCTCAAGTAACCACACTGGGGTGCTGATGACCCACCTTTACAATTAGAGGGGACTACCTCATGACTCTTATTAGTTCTTCCGATTAGGAGCATCAGGGTACAATGTAATACAAGTGGTTCTCCCGGTAGGACCATTGGGGACAACAAAAATATACATATAGAATATTCTTCGAAGTTACAATATTTCAACATAATGAAAGCACCGAAGAGTTATTTTGTATTGAGCTTTCTTAAAGGAGGTTTCCCCCTCGAAGTGGCCCAAGATCAATGAAATATCTTTTGTGCTCCAATATTTTTGCATTCTCATTGTTTATTGTAGGAGTTTTTTCACATATTATAGGTGTCTACAACATTCAGAGAAGGTCTTCATCCTTTTTTGTTCACTCATTTGTTTTGGATCTAAACCATTTAGACTAGAGGAATAGCTTCTGTCTGCAGAAGGTGCAATATTCCTGATAATAGGTACCCATGCTTTAATGGCGTCCAACTATCATTCCCTATTTTATTGTGTGATGTGCATACTCATGTCGCAAACGTGCGAATGAACAGTTTCTTTTTCTCGCCTTACCCAACCATGTCACTGCTATCATGGTAAGGTTTCAACTAGCTGCCATTTTTTATTCCTACGACCAGTGTCCCATCCAGTTTATGTAATTTTACCTGGATGCTTCAAAATTTTGTTGCCATACATCAAAACAAGTCCTCCAACTTTCAAAATATTAGTATTAATATGGCGATCATTCCATGCTTTCTATCTTTGTTTTTCTATGTCTTGATGAAACCCTGCAACGAAGCATTCCTCCTCCATTTGAACGAGCTGTGAAAATATTTTCTCTATAGCATCCACATCGGTCATTTTAGTTAGTGTAATAATTCTTAATCTCAGCACATTATATTCCATTGGCAAAACAACTTCCTATCCATATACCAATCTAAACGGAGTGTGTCCTGTTAATCTTTTGCAAGTTGTGTGATATGCCCATAACATAGCTGAAACTTTCTGATTTAAATCATCTCTATGTGTGTTGCATACTTTGGTTAATGAATTTTCCAAAATCTTGTTGAATGCTTCAACCATTCCATTTGCCTGAGGATGATAGGTTGTCCTTTTCCTATGCTGAATATTAAATTTTGTAGTAAGCTCATCAATTAAAATGTTAACAAAATGCGTACCTTGATCACTTAGAAGAGTTTTAGGTCAGCCAAATCTTGTCACCACATTTTCAAATAGAATTTTTTTTGCAGTCGCAGCAGTACAATATTTAATAGGTGCTTCTTCAACCCATCTAGTTAAGTAATTCGTCATTGTGATAATATAGCATGCGCCAATCCTCTTTCCTGGTGGACTGATAGGTCCAACAAAATCAACGGCCCATTTATCAAACACTTGTAGGGTTATCTCGATGGTTTTATTATTCTCTGGAAAACATAGAAGCTTCGAAAAAAGTCCTCAGTATCCATATGTATGGTTGGCCACCATAATCCATCTTGTAATATCTTGCGCACTGTTGTCTTTCCAGCGTAGTGTCCTCCTGCGACACCAACATGTGCTTCACTCATTATCCAAGGTCGTTCATGTTTTAAAACACACTAACGTAATATTTCATTAGGGCCCATCTTGTATTGTTGTTCAATGATCAACATAAGATCAGCGGATTTGACGACCATTTTTTTCTTCTACGTAGTGGTGAACCCTTCAGGTGCATAACTTGTACTCAATAAGTGGATGATATCCTTATACTGGTCATCAAACATGGTGATCGCAAATAGTTGTGCACTAGGAAATTTATCCTCCAAGCTGTTTGGTTCTTCACCACTTTCTACCCTTTATAAGTGATCAAGCCCCACATTCAGTCGACTAGGTTTAACAATTATTTCAAAATCAAATTCTTGAAATAGGAGGATCCATCGACACATCTTTTCCCCCAACACTGGCTTGTTAATTAGATATTTTAATGTTGAATGATCAGTGTACATTTTAAAATGTCCACCCAACAAATAGTGTCTAAATTTTTGTATCGCATATACCATGGTGAGTCCTTCTCTTTCTTTCGTAGTGTAATTTTTCTCTGCTGTAGAAAAAAATTTGGTGGAAAAATAAATAGGTTGATCAATTGCACCCTCACCCAGTTGCGTCAGAAATATGCCAAGTGTGACAAACGATGTGTCGACATGAACATGAAACTACTTCTTCCAGTCTGGAAAAATATTGGCGTTGTAGCCATCTTTCCCTTTAACTTGTCTAAACTTTCTTGACAATTTTTTGTCCACTAAAACTTTACATCTTTTTTCAAAATTTTCTCCATTGGAGCAGTTATCTCTGCATATCCTCTAATAAATTTTCTATAATATCTTGTGTGTCATAGCGTTGATATGAGTTGCATGACTGATGTAGGTGGTGGTAACTCAAGAATAATCACAACTTTTTGTGGATCGACCAAAATTTCATTGCGACACACTATATGTACTAACAATACACCAAATGGTGCGCAAAAAATACATTTCTTTGAAGTTAGGGTGATCTGATATTGGTGAAAATGCTTCAGCATCATGCGCAGAATTTCAATATGGTCTCTTACTAGACTAAACACAGTCCAATCATCAAAGTAGAATTCAAGAAATTTATGTGTAAAATATTCAAAAGCAAAAACTACTATTCTAGAAAAAATAGCAGGAGCATTCTTGAGTCCAAAGGGAATTACCGTATACTAATAGCAGCCCGATTCTATCACGAAGGTCATTTTTTGTCAATCCTCCTTTGATATTATGACTTGGTGATAACCATAAAATCCATCAGTAAATGAATACAACTCATGTACTCTTAATCTTTCAAGTACTTCATCCATGAATGGGGTTGGTAATGGATCGTGCAAGCATGCATAATTCAGTTTTCTCAGGTCAACACAGATCTTGACTTCACCTATTGAATTCTTATCCTAAATTACTATAGGACTGATCCATCTTAATTCTTCAATTAGTTCAATTATTCCTGCATCTAACATTCGATATAACTTATCTCTCACATTTTATTTATACCTTGGATTCAACCTATAAGGGCGTTGTTTAATTGGTTTTGCTTCTGGTTTTAGTGGTATTTTCATCTCCCCTAGATCTTCTACTATTCCATTCATCTCTCAGAAGTTGGTAGGGAACATATCGTGAAATTCGTGCAGTAAATATGTGATTTTTGCTATGGTTTCCGCATCCCAATAATCTCCAATAATGGTGAACTTTTGTTTTTTCGACGAACCAATGTTGAATTTCTTAATTTTGAGTGGCTTAAGGAACTGTTCACTAGAAGTACCACTTCCTTCCACCTCGCTCATACCCTATGACTCTGGTATGTTAAGGTTGGTTGGATCATCATCTAGTTCTTTGTCTAGATTGTAACAAGTCATCCAGTGCTCGATTGTCGCACTGCACTGATGGGAATTCACCACTTCGACAGGAATTTCAGAAAATATTTTCTCTTTTATTGTTTGAAGTGCAACATCAACTGTCAGCTGCTCATCATCGAATTTAAATGTGTATGTGAATTGTTTAACTACCTCCTCCCGATCCTAAGTTCCTTTTCGTAACTCCATGGATGTATACCATCTCCTAGGTGTCATTTCTAATGCGTGTATGAAATGATGGACCCATTCCTATCATGGGTATTCTGCAAATATCATGCAACACTGATTGAGGTGTTCAACGTGGTTTGATAACCCTATGTACTTCTATCCTGAAACTATGATTTCTTTGTCGAATCTAACTTCCAGTAATATTTTTCATTGTGGCCATTTAGGTATAGATTGCTTATGCATACCTCACTATCTAGTGGGCACCGCTTCCAGCACAAAGTCTAACGCGGACAAGCATTGTGTTTCTGTTACCATTCCTTCAAACTCAATTATAAAAGTCGCAAGATTAGGTAAGGAATCATACATGGGTAACTCCCTCAACTGAGTCTTTACCCATCGTATAGGCCTAGTAATCCTAGTTCATCTCCTCATAGATACTTCATGTAGTCTTTTTTCCCAATTCTCCAATGCCTCTCCTAAATCTGATGTGCATGAACTGGTACTCCACTAGCTCAGGTTCCCATCCGCTGTAGGTTTTATGTAATCATATTTTAAGGAAGTGACATTATAAATATGGTCCAGATAATCACCTTGTCCTTCACTATAGACCATTTTGACATATCTTTGCCCCTCAAGTGGGTCAATGGGAGAGTCTACCCTCATTTCCACATCTTCAAATGAGAGGATTCTTTTCTTAAATTTTATGATTGTCTGATTGTATATTTCCCAATCCATCCCCAGAAGCATGGGATATGGGTTTGTGTCATCGAAAATATTGATAACCTCAAAATATGCAAATGTTCGCATCCCCTCAACGTCGACAGGAACTTGACTTAACCTACCAATCAATAGGACATTCTCCCTTTTCACAAGCCTCAACTGGACAGGGGACCACTCCAAGTGCATCTTGTTCATGCTTTCCCAAGTTTGTCGTGTCAAAATATTGATGTTCGACCCCAGATATAGGATAATATAATCCATGTCATAATCTCCTATCTGCGCAGTTATTCATAACTCATAGCTAGTTTTGAATTTTTTTCTAACATGGTTAACTCTTCTTTTAGGTTGTGACTCTAATGGAGTTTATTCTATAAGTGCTTGTAATTTTGCAAAAACATCTTTATCATGGATTAGCACTAAGAAACCTGAAAGAAATGACTTGAGCTTACTAACCTTTCTTGTAACCTACTTCCAGAATATATTTTGAAATCGTTCAGGCATCTCCCTGACTTCGCATGAGGTTGACAGTTGTTGTGTATCTAAAAACTTCTGTTGCACATCCAAAAATACTTACTTCTGTTTTTGAAGATCAAATGGTACTTTATTTTGCGATGTGGGTTACACCTAGAGTTTTCCATGTTGTATATTCTTATCTGCTCCATTTGCAACACCTCCTCGTGTTATGATTGCAACACTTGGTTCTCTCGGCTTCGCAACAATCATTTGATCTTTCAGGTTAAGATTTGGGTTTGGATTCTGTGCAGGGTTAGGAAATCCTACGGTCTGAACTTTACATTTTGCAATCAACTGGGGACATTGTTCCAATTTATGATCATGTGCTTTGCAATATGAACATTTATTTGCAAGATCAAGAAAATCTCTAGCATAATGGCCCTGCTGCCCACAGTTATAGCACACAATTTTTCCTCTACCTCTTAAATTTCCACCCCCCTAAGCTGAGGGTGTTGTTTCTGCGGTGGATATTGATTTTGTGGGTATTGAGGTTGATAGTGTGGATAATGCACAGTATGGTACTGCGCTTGCACATATTCAACCTGAATCCTCTCGTCATTCTTCATTAGGTAGGTGTTTACTATTTTCTCCTTCAAGAGATGATATGCTCTGTAGTCTTTCTCATCATGTCCTACTAACTTACAAAATTTACAATAAAGGTTGGTTGGGGTACGTACAATATTCTGTAGGTATACACACTCTTTAGGGAAATGTCCTCTAGTTTGGCATATTCTGCACTAGGGTATGTAACACCCCGGTTTTGCATTAAATATATGTGATGAAAATATTGTATAAAATCATGGAAAGGAGGTCAAGGCAAAGTCCTTGCCACTGATTGATGTTTTGTGTAAAGGTGATCAAGGTTTATTCCTACAGTTAATGGTGTTAAGTCAAGAACAGTATATAATTTTGGACATCATATAAATATGCAATTTAATTAAAAACCCACAACTAGTAATGTCAATGCAACAAATAATGAGATGGGGGCATGATTTACTAAGGAACATGGAGGGGGAATGGTTAAGCTTGAGCCATGGGGGAAAATCCATGTGTCAAAAGAAAACACCCAGAAAACATATGCCCATTTCCCCTCATGCACTCATATTTCATATTCCCTCACATTTTGGAGAGCGGCGGGACGTTTTGATCATCCATCCTTCACGATTTTAGTTTCTTTTTTTTTTCTTTCTCGTGGTGCATTCCAAGTCCATCATTTGGTTTTCACCCAAACACATTCTAGTCGATTTTTATTTTTCCGTATTCCATCCTATGCATGCGCACTATGCATTCATCGGTTTTGTAGAACCATGTTTTGTTCTGTGTTGTTCACCTATTATTACCATCCTGAGCATTGTTGTGCAATGGTCTCCTCCGCCACAAAGCGAGTGGAAGTCTATTTTTCTATGTTAACATTTTATTCTGTTGTGTGTGCATATTTTTTCCTTGGTCTGACATGTCTTGGAGTGGAATTGGATCTGAACTAGCTTGATAAACCTATTGTAGGAAGGAACTTCACAAATAGATCTAGAGGGGTTGGCTTTCTTCTTTTCACACCATGAACAACAATGGAAGGGAAGGAATAGCCTAAGGGACTGTGTAGCAGAGAAGGGATGCTTCCTTGTGTTGGGTGTGTAGATGCTTTAGGAGCCAAGCCTCATATAGTGCAACTATCCTTAGCTCAGTGGTTGAGCTCACTAGCTTAGCAGTTCAATTTTCCAGCTCCTTTGTCGCCTCATAAACCCTTCTGTTAGTTGTCTTGGATGGTCCTTAATGATAATGTTGGCTTGAATGACTGTAGTCTGATAAACCTAGCAGTATATTGGATTTCTTGTTTGCAGCCTCATAAACCCAACTTTGTTGGCTTGGCTGAGTTTGGTTGTATTCTTGGTTATGTGTGATCCTATTAGTATTCCTTATTCCTTGTGGGAATCATGCCTAGCTCGAGGGTGGCAGTGCTGCTGAGAGATTGATGAGTGCACTGTCCTATGGTTTGGTGGAACATTGCAGCGACATGGTTGGTTATGGAAAAAATTCTTTCAAAGATAAGTATCAATGTGTTAATCTCTCGAGATTGTATTTTCTTCATAAAATATGATGAACATGTTTAATGTGTTGAATTGATGAATTGCTTCTGCTGTATAATTGCAATTGTATGCATCTATGTATGTTTCTTTCAATACATTTTTAAATTAAGTTATTGGGACTTATATCATCAGATTGGTGATGGCTTGAATGATCAAATCGACTGAAGAATTCTGTTGGTAGGTTGAATTTCCATAGAAATTTCCTTCCGTAACCTTTACTTTCTGCAACTTGTGGGATGCGGGATGCAAGATGTGGAAGCAGCCTTCTATAAACCATGTTCCCCACAGATTTTCCTTCCACAACTCACCTTCCGCATGCAGGATGCGGGATACAAGAATGCAGGATGCAGCTTCAAGATCTCTAATTTTGCAATTTATTATTTCCGCAATAGTCTATTCCCCATGCAGGATGTGGGATGCAAAATGCAGAATGCAGGATGCGGGATGCAGAATGCAAAATGCGGGATGAGGGATGCAGGATGAGGGGCCAAAATTTTCATATTTCCCTGATTTCGTGGATTCAATTTTCCACACCATTGACACTTGTGTGATTGATTCTCTGCCATCGATCTATTTCCAGATGCAGAACATATTGTGACCATCGATTTCATTTGTGAGTTTTCTCCGTCGTTCAATCTCCTATGAGATTTTTCTTCATAGGGATTGAGCACGAACAGAAGCAATTTCTCTGCTATTGGGAAGTTAGAGAATTTATACAAAGATGAATAGATTGAAATTTGAGCATATGGATGCGCATTCATTAAATATGTGAGACTATGGTCATGTTTCTCCTCTGAGGTGGGAGGGCACGTGATAGTGTTGTAGCAGAACATGAATTTTTGAGGAGTGCTTGACGACAATGCCCTATATTTCAAAGAATGACAACGGTCCTATAGGGAATTTTTAATTTTGCATGATAATCAGGGTATGGGTACGTGACAGCATGGTATGAGGGCTGTTGGTTGTAGCGTTAGGGACTAAATGGGCCAAGTTGAATAGTTAACATAGCTATTTGTAAATGGTTTCAAAATATTGTTAAGCTGTGTAACAAAGAAAACTGCCATGGGTAGTGGGTAAGTGGTTTCGATTTTGAAACTATCTAACAATTTTGTTTATTAACACATTTTGTAGAACTATAATCGTAGGGCAGCATTCCAGATAGTGGAGTTCAGTAAAGTTGGCTTGGCTGAGCCATGAGAACTGATAGGTGCGATGATGCATAGAACCCCAATGAATACGAGGAAGATTCTATGGGGCAAAATGTCCGAATTGGAAATTATGGGACAGAGTCTAATGAGAGGAGGTTTTAAGATACTCCTCCAGATTTTTCTGCCACCATCAAAGTCCTAAGGGTGGAGATGCAAAGTCATAGGGAAGACAATGAAAGATTGGTTAAGGTGTTGGAGGTGAATAATTAGCTGAATGCATCCATCCTATAGATTTTGACAGGCATTCAGAGGTGGATGAAATCTAGGGACTGAACAGTGAGACTAGAAGGAAGTAAGAGCATTGCTAGAGGAAGAAAGAGATCTCTTATTGGATCATATGACTCTGAAGGATCCATTGGTGGTTCAAGTTCTTCTTCTCGTGAGAATACGACAAAGAGGCACTACTAAAATTTTTCACGTGATGGATTTAAGAAGGAAAGGCCTCCTACCTTCAACAGTGAGATAAAGAATTGTCAATAAGATGAAGCTTGGATTCTTGGGATGAGTAAATATTTCCAAGTCCAAGACTATTCAAGAAACATGAAGGATAGATTAGCCATCTTCAATTTGACTGGAAGAGAATTCATATGGTGGGAGCACTTCAAGCAAGTGAAGAAGATTAATGAAAGCAAAATTGTGTGTAAATAGTTCTAGAAGTATTTCAAGCAAAAATACCTCGCTGACAGGTATTATGATGATAAGATCAAAGAATTCCATGGGATGATATTGGGACAGAAGACCATGGAAGAGTATGAGAATAATTTTTTGGAACTGTTGAGGTATTTCAAGTACATCAAATATGAGAAGGTGACAATCCAACATTTTCTGAGTGGATTGCCCCAGTCTTACAAAGACAGAATTGAGTTTTATGAACCTAGAAATTTGGAAGAAACGATAGGAAAGCTAAGTATTGCTATGAGCAAAGCAAAGACAAACCTGATTATTATAAGACATGGAAGGACACAAAGAATGAGAAGTATGACCAAAGGAAGAAATGTTTCAAGCCTTCTAACTTCAAGAATCAGCAGAAGTAGCCATCCGAAGTTGAGAAGAAGCCAACTCGAGTGGTGGGAAAAGAGCCAAGAGATCCACAACAAAATAGAGCACCACTCTAATGTTTTCAATGTGGAGGACCCCACATGCATAGGTATTTTCCACTTGAGAATGAGAATGCAAGGAAATATTACAACATTCAAGAGGCAGAAATAGTGGGTCAAGTAGCAAGGGTCATCCCTAGAATGTATGCAGTACTAGAGGTATGCTAGGCAGATCAGCAGTCAATTGTGGTTGAAGTTGCAGGTAATATTGTTGAGCAATCTATTTCTATTTTGATTGACCATGGTTCTACTCATAGTTTCATTTCTCCTAGAGTAGTGTATATTTGTGCTTTTAAGAAAGTAAAGCATAGCAAATCATGGTTAGTTCAGCTAGCCACTGGACCTAAGAGAAAGGTTAGTGAAGTGGTGGAAAATTTCCATCGATGATGAATGGATTGGTCACTTGTGTATATCTGAATGTTCTACCACTTGGTTCCTATGATTTTCTCATTAGAATGGATTGGCTAGTAGCTCACAGGGTAAATATTTTGAGTGCACGGATGAAGAGGGGAACCCAATAGTTGTAATAGGCATTCCAAAGGTGATTTCTGTAAGGAAGATTTCAACAATTCAGTTGAAGAAGTTTTTTAGGAAGGGTTCCAGAGTGTATGAATCTCATGTATTGGAAGCAACAAAGAATGAAAATATTAGATTGGAGGACTATCCTGTATTGCAAGAATTCAAGGATGTTTTTCCTGACAAGACTTGAGGGCTTCCTCCAAAGAGAGACATCGACTTCACAATTGAACTTGTGCTAAGAGAAGCACTAGTATACAAGACACCCTATAGGATGAGTACACCAGAAATGATAGAGATGAAGATGAAAATGCAAGAGTTATTGGAAAAGAAGTATATCAGGCTGAGTGTGTCTCCTTGGGGAGCACCAGTTCTGTTTGTGAAGAAGAAAGATGGTACACTCTGACTGTGTATTGATTACAGATAACTTAACAAAGCCACTGTGAAGAAAAAATATCCTTTTCTTAGAATTGATGACCTCTTTGATCAAATGAGAGGAGCAAAGGTATTTTCCAAGATTGACTTGAGGTCTGGTTACCATCAAGTGAGAATCAAGGATGAAGACATTCATAAGACAACCTTCAGAACAAGGTATGGACATTATGCATTTCTAGTGGTACCATTTCGTCTCACAAATGCACCAGCTACATTTATGTGCCTTATAAATAGTGTCTTCAACATGTATTTGGACAAGTTTTTTCTTGTTTTCCTTGATGACATTCTTATTTATTCTAAGAATGAGGAAGAGCATGAAGATCATATGAGATTGACATTAAAATTTCTTAGGGATCATAAGCTATCTGTAAAGTTGAGCAAGTGTGACTTCTATAAAGATAGCATTCAGTTTTTGGGTCACATTATCTCAGAAGAGGGTATATCTGTGGACCCTAACAAGATTGAAGCCATTATGAATTGGCCTACTCCATGAAATGTGACAGATGTAAGGTATTTTATGGGACTTGTGGGATACTACAAGAGATTCAATGAAGGATTCTCTAAGGTTTCACATGCCATCACTTATTTGCAAAGGAAGGGGATAAAGTTTGAGTGGACATCGAGGTGTGAAGAAAGTTTCTAAAAGTTTAAGAATATTCTCACAAGTGCACCAATCTTGAATGTTGCAAACCCAGAGAATTACTTTGTGGTGTGCACTGATGCATGCGGTCAAGGACTTGGAGGAGTTCTTATGCAAGACAACCACGTAATATGTTATGAGTCAATAATGTTGAAGGAGCATGAGAAGAACTATGCCACTCATGCCCTGGAACTTGCAGCCATAGTACATGCTCTCAGGATGTGGAGGAATTACATGATGGGAAGAATATTTGAGCTAAGGACAGACCATTGTGGTCTCAAGTATTTGTTTGATCAACATACTCTAAATGCTAGGCAACCTAGATGGATGGAGCTTTTATGCAAGTTTTATTTTGAAATCAGACACATAAAAGGAAAAGAGAATAAGGTAGCCAATGCAATCAGTAGGAAGGTACAGGAAATGCACGCCAACATATCTTAGTATTTGCTTGTCATATTTGAGACATAAGATTGCTAATCATGCTGCTGAAGATGAATTGTATGTGCAGGTAAAAGACAAGTTGTAGCAGCAAATCCTTGAAAAGAAGTATGAGGGATATAAATAAGAAGAATTAATTATAACAACATAATTTATATTCCAAATGTAGCATATTTGAGGAGGGTTGTTATGGATGAGATCCATCAAGCTCCATATTCAAGTCATCCAGGATATTAGAAGAAAATTGCTATAGCTACAAAGCAGTACTTTTGTCCATGAATGAAAAAGAACATGGCTGAATATATTTCAAGGTGCATGAAATGTCAGTAGGTGAAGGTTGAGCATCAACACCTAGTAGGTTTGTTGTATCCTTTTCCAGTTCCAGAATGGAAATGGGAAGTTATTTCCATGGAATTTATTGTAGGATTTCCAATGACTTGGAGACAACATGATTCCATCATGGTTGTGGTGGACAAGTTGACAAAGGCATCACATTTTATATCGGTTAATTCTATGCATAAGACTGATGACATTACAAATATATTCATGAAAGATATTTTCAAATTGTATGGATTGCCTAAATCAATAGTCTTTGATAGATATGACAATTTCACTTCCAATTTTTGGAAGGGATTGTTTGTAGATTTGGAGACGATGTTGAATTTCAGCACTACCTACCATCCTCCGACTGATGGGAAGATAGACAGAGTTAACAAAGTTCTTGAAGACATGCTTCACATTTATGTGATGGAAAAACCAAGCAAGTGGGAAGATCATTTACACTTGGTAGAGTTTCCTTATAACAATGGATAGCAAGCATCCTTGGGGATGAGTCCATATGAAGCTTTATATCGAAGGAGGTGTAGAACACCCGTGACTTGGGATAATCAAGTGAACAAGGTTGTGCTTAGTCCAAAATTTCTCAAGGAGAGGGAGCAGGAGGTTGTAAAGGTCAGGAAGAATCTAAAAGTAGCTCAGGATAGACAGAAAAGCTATGCAGATAAGCATAGAGTGAATAGAGAGTTCAGTGTTGGAGATCAGGTTTACCTCAGAGTGAGGGAAAAGAAGAGTTCCTTGAATATTGGAAGTTGTGCCAAGTTGTCACCTAGATACCGTGGGCCATTTTTAGTGGTTGAAATATTAGGGCCAATTGCATATAGACTTGCATTTCCAGCTAGCACTAGGGCTCATAATGTTTTTCATGTTTATTTGCTTAAGAGATATGTACATGATCCTAACCATGTGATAATTGGGATGTGATTTAGGTGGAACCCGAGGGAGAATTCATAATGTTTTTCATGTTTCCAAGCTGTCTATTGTGGTACCTCGAATGACCATGGAATTTGATAAAAATTGCATTGAAATGGAAGAGAAGAAATTCGGAATCCACTACCGTTTCTTCCAGGTAATTACCCAGTCAGCGGAATCCAATTTCTTCTAGGTAAAAATTTTCAAAAATTTGAAAAATTTATGTAAATAGTAAATATTTCAAAACATTATAAAACATTTGAAATTTTTACCCAATTGAGCTCAGATTTTCAATAGCAAATTCCAGGAGATCCAGCCAGCGGAATCCACTACCATTTCTTCCAAGTAATTACCCATGCTCTTCTCTTCCATTTCAATGCATTTTTTATCAAATTCCATGGTCATTCAAGGTACCACAACAGACAACATGGAAACATGAAAAACATTATGAATTATCCCTCATGTTCCACCTAAATCACATCCCAATTTATCGCATGGTTAGGATCATGTACATATCTCTTAAGCAAAGAAACATGAAAAACATTATGAGCCCTAGTGCTAGCAGGAAATGCAAGTCTATATGCAATTGGCCCTAATATTTCAAGCACTAAAAATGGCCCATAGTATCTAGGTGACAACTTGGCACAACTTCCAAGATTCAAGGAACTCTTATTTTCCCTCACTCTGAGGTAAACCTGATCTCCAACACTGAACTCTCTATTCAATCTATGCTTATCTGCATGGATTTTCTGTCTGTCTTGAGCTACTTTTAGATTCTTCCTGATCTTTACAACCTCCTGCTCCCTCTCCTTGAGCAATTCTAGACTAAGGACAACCGTGTTCACTTGATTATCCCAAGTCACTAGTGTTCTACAACTCCTTCGATATAAAGATTCATATGGACTCATCCCCAAGGAATTTATGTTACTGAGAGAAATTCCTATGGCTTGGGGTACAACAATAGATAGCTTGACTCCAGAAATCAATCCTTTCCAACATGCAATAGAAATTAAATATCTAACACTAAAGGATCAGACCTCGTACCTTATTTCAGATGGTTGAAGTAGATCCCCATTGACCTTTCCAACTTCAGCTTGAATTGATAGATTACTTCCTCAACAACAAGTAAACAATACAAGCATACTATATATATATATTGGTGTTAGATCTATTCTAGCATATATAATCAACAATGTATAAGCATTTGAAAACATCCAATGGATAAAATATTCATTCAAACATGCATTATTGGACAGGAAAAGATATTTCTATTAATATAAAATCAGAGATTACAATGGATACAACCTCTGTCGGCACATCTGCGAATTAGAGAACCTGAATCCCCCACTTGGGCCTCCACCACTTCAATCCTCCATCTCTTGATAGCAAGCTCACAAGCAAAAGAAAATCTTGGGAAGAACACAAAAGTGCTCCAAGGGACAAAGGGATGCAGACTCAAGCATAAGTTACGGCAACAATGGACTATAGTTTCTTTGCTCTCAATTCTCTCCTATGCCTTTAATGTACCAAAGAGTTCCTTATATAGATTTTCAAAGGGGTAATGAAAGGTCGAATTCGAGCAATCTCAAGGAATATGGAAGGCCAGGAGTCAAGTGAGTCAGATCCATTGTCAAGGAAAACTCCAAAAGGATTTGGATTTTGTACACATCCCGATGTATCCAGTTTTAGTAGTCAAACCCGTGTATATATGCGATTAGGGGTTTAAAAGTCACGTATATGGATTTAGACATGTTTTTAGGGATGGTCTAGAAAACATCAAAGGACAAAAAATGGTCCAAGGGGTCCAAGGAGTCTGCAGAGGGACAGGGGAAGGCCATACAAGTGTGATTCACATGGAGTGGTAAAATCAGCTATAACAAAGGTGTAGAACACCAGTGACTTCGGATAATCAAGTGAATAGGGTTGTGCTTAGTCCAGAATTGATCAAGGAGAGGGAGCAGGAGGTTGTAAAGATCAGGAAGAATCTGAAAGTAGCTCAGGACAGACAAAAAAGCTATGCAGATAAGCATAGAGTGAACAGGGAGTTCATTGTTGGAGATCAGGTTTACCTCAGAGTGAGGGAAAAGAAGAGTTCCTTGAATCTTGGAAGTTGTGCCAAGTTGTCACCTAGATACTGTGGGCCGTTTTTGGTTCTTGAAATATTAGGGTCAATTGCATATAGACTTGCATTTACTGCTAGCACTAGGGCTCATAATTTTTTTCATGTTTCTTTTCTTAAGAGATATGTACATGATCCTAACCATGTGATAAATTGGGATGTGATTTAGGTGGAACCCAAGGGAGAATTCCAAATCGATCCAATGTGCATCCTCACTAGTAAGGTCACAATGCTCCAGAACCGAGCCATAGGGCAGGTAAAGGTGCAATGTGAACACTACGGTCCTGAAGAGGATACATGGGAGATGGAGGATGCCATGCGAATGGCACATCCATTTTTCTTCAACTCTGCAAAGCACTTAGGGCAGTTCCAGCATAGCATTTTTGTTCATTTTTGCAGAGCACTGAGGACAATGTTGTTGAAGGGGGAGGTGAATGTAACACCCCAGTTTTGACCCTATTTTGCATTAAATATATATGATGAAAATATTGTATGGAATCATGGCAGGGAGCTCAAGGAAAATGTCTTGCCACTAATTGATGTTTTGTTTATAGGTGATCAAGGTTGATGCCTATAGTTTATGGTGCTAAGTCAAGAAAAATATATAATTTTGGACATCATATAAATATGCAATTTAATTAAAAACCCACAACCAGCTATGTCAATGTAACAAATAATGATATGGGTGCATGATTTCCTAAGGAATAGGGAGGGGGAATGTTTAACCTTGAGCCATGGGGGAATAGCCATGTGTCAAAAGAAAACACCGAGAAAACAGATGGCCATTTCCCCTCATGCACTCACATCTCATCTTCCCTCATGTTTTGGAGAGCAGCAGTACATTTTGATCATCCGTCCTTCACGCTTTCAGTTTCTTGGGTTTGTTTTCTTTCTCAGGGTGCATGCCCAGTTCATCATCTGGTTTTCACCCAAAAACATTGTGGTCGATTCTGATTTTTCCCTATTCCATCCTATGCATGTGTGTTGTGTGTTTGTTGGTTTTTTGAAACCATGTTTTGTTCTATGTTGTTCGCATGTTGTTACCATCTTGAGCGTTCTTGTGCAGTGGTCTCCTCTGTCACAGAGCAAGTGGAAGTTTTTTTTTCTACGTTGACATTGTGGTCTGCTATTGTGTGTGCATATCTTTTCCTTGGTATGAAATGGCCTGTAGTGGAATTGGATTTGAACTACCTTGATAAACCTAGTGTGGGAAGGAACCTCACTAATAGATCTAAAGGGGTTGGTTCTATTCTTTGCACACCTTGAACATCACTGGAAGGGAATTCATTACCTGAGGGACTGTGTAATAGAGAAGGGGATGCTTCCTTTTGTTGGGTGTGTAGATGCTTTAGGAGGCAAGCCTGTTCTAGTATAGGTGTCTGCAACTCAGTGGTTGAGCTCACTAGCTTAGCAGTTCAAGTTTTCAGCTCCTTTGCTTCCTAATAAACCCATATGTTAGTTGGCTTGGTTGGTCCTTAATGAGAATGTTGGCTTGATTGACTGCAGTTTGATAAACCCAGCAGCATATTGGCTTGTTTGTTTGTAGCATGGTAAACCCAACTGTGTTGGCTTGGATGATTTTGGTTGTATTCTTGGCTATGTGTGAGCATGTTAGTGTTCCTTATTCCTTGTGGGAATCATGCGCAACTCGGGGGTGGCAGTGTTGCTAAGAGATTGATGAGTGCACTAGACTATGGTTGGGTGGAATGTTGTAGTGATGTAGCTAGTTGCAGAACAACTTCTTTCAAAGATAAGTATCTCTGTGTTAATCTCTACAGATTGTATTTGCTTCATGAAATATGATGAACATGTTTAATGTGTTGAATTGATGAATTTCTTCCACTGTAAAATTGCAATTGCATGCATCTATGTATGTTTCTTTGAATACATTTTTAAATTAATTTATTGGGGCTTAGATGGTCGGGTTTGTGATGGCCTGAATGATCAAATCGACTGAAGACTTCTATTAGTAGGTTGAATTTCTGCAGAAATTTCCTTTCTGTAACTTGCGGGATGCGGGATGCGGAAGCGGCCTTCTGTAAAACCTGTTCCCTACATATTTTCCTTCTACAACTCACCTTTTGCATGCAGGATGGGGAATGTGGGATGCGGCAATCCGGGAATGCGAGATAAAGCTTCATGATCTCTAATTCTGCAATTGATTATTTCCACAATGGTCTATTCTGCATGCGGGATGTAGGATACGGAATGCAGAATGTGGGATGTAGGATGCGGGATGAGGGGCTAAAATTTTCATATTTCCCCAATTTTTCTACACCATTTACACTTGCGGGATTGATTCTCCATCATCGATATATTTCTTGATGTGGAAGAGAATGTGACCATCGATTTTAGTTGGTAGTTTTCTCCGTCATTCGATCTCCTCTTATATTTTTCTTCATAGGTTGTTAGATTAAGCATTAACAGAAGCAATTTCTCTGCTATTGGGAAGTTACAGAATTTATACAAAGATGAAAATATTTAACTTTGAGCATATGGATGCACATTCATCAAATTTGTGGGACTATGGTCGTGTTTCTCCTCTAAGGCAAGAGGGGATGTGACAGTGTGGTAGAAGAGCATGAATGTTGAGGGGTGCTTCACGGCCATGCCCTGTGTTTCAAAGAATTACAAAGGTCCCGTAGGAAATTTTTAATTCCACATGATAACCAGGGTATGGGTACATGACAAGGTAGTCATGGTGTATTCTCTGGATTAGGTGCACCTGACGAGACATAGTTCATGTACGTCGGAGAATTATCCTTGTGGTGTCCATCTATCCTACATCTTATACACCATAAATCCTCCTGGATTTATTTTCCCTTCTGGATATCCCAAAGTTGTACCATCAGATTATCCAACTGTGACTTAATCTGCATCATCCTTATGCCACCATATTCGATTGGTGAGGCTTCCAGCTTCATAGCTATTCCTAGTGCTTCTGTGTGCAACATAATATTCTGTTGCATCAAAGGTCCTCGGATGTGTGGTAACCATGGGGGATTCACTTGTTGACCAATATCCTATCACATTAGTTCATATTGTGGGTTTTAAAATTATTAAAAATTGAACCAATATATTGCAAGTATTGGGGGGATGAGGGATTTAAGGTGGGGGAGGGTAGGGTGGTTTATAAGGATTGAGGTATAAAAAGGGGTAGGGAGGATTTTTTATGTATTGGGATGGGGTTTCAACAAAACTATTTTGGGTCAATATCTATAAAAATTAAGGGTACTCTTTAATATCCCATGATCGCACGTGCTGTGTGAGATGTTCACTAAGTGAAGTCCCCGTGGTGGTAACAGTGCAACAATAAACCACTCTTTCTGTTGTAAATCCGACATTTGGAAACTTACTTTGGCCATTAGAGTTTTAAACCACTGGTCAAAATCCCATATGGACTTCATCGATAACTATTTTATCTCCTTGATTTATGTGATACATTGTGACTCAGATTTAGGTTTTCTAAACTCATAAATCATCATGAGTAATATCTCATCTAGATTCTTCTGTGGATCTCCTGCTAGTACTATGTAAAACTTCATAAACCAATATAGTGCACGACCCTGCAGATTCGTAATCATTTGTGCTTTCCTTATGTCCTCATTTTGAACTTGGCAAACCGTCCAAATAGCTTCACAAAGGAACCAATGTTTCTCTGGATCTTCTACTCCATTTCCATTGAATGCAGGTAACCTAATATCTATCCCAGCCATTGAGTTGGTGTTGGGGATGTTCAATGGAAAATTTAATGAAGGTGGAATTCCTTGCAAACTAGTCGCAGCACTACTATTACCAGTATTCACAGTTCTATTAGGAGATGAGGTTCTATACCTTACCTCTGGAGATGCTCCTGGTGTGGTGTAGTTAGGTTCTGATTTTGGTGTCTCTGCAGATTCTTCTAATTCTTCTACTCCTTCAAAAATTAGCTGATATTATTCCTCTTCATCGCAAGACCCTTCGTCTAGAAGCGACTCAAACTTGTACTCACTTTCTTCGAAAATATTATGCCTTTGTCTTCCTTATATTGTCTTTCTTCTTTTTCCTGGACGAAATCCTCTTCCACTTCTTAAAAATCCAGCTTCTAGCTCAACTTCTGTACTTCCTGGGAACATATCAAATCATTATTTCCCATTTTATTTGTAGGCCATCTGTGACATATCCTCTCTTATGTATTTTGCGACTCAACTTCTTTGTTTCAAAATTCCCTTCTCATAGACGAGCATCTTTATCCATATATTTATAGATAACAAATACCTCCCATGGGGTCCTTGGAAAATATTTATTTCAGCCTCACTATACGAGGTTATCATCTCAACTGCAAACTCAGTAATATATCCTTGCAAAACACTATCGACCCAAAAATCAATAGCTCTAGATATGGGTTTACTTACACTTGCTAACCCGCAGATTAGCTGAACACTCCATTCAACTGCTTCCTTTTTCTGAAAGTTTGTCTGTTGAGTTGAAAATCTTGATAACCACTCATGCAGCATAACACAAGACTATGAAGACAATATCTCATGAATACTTATGTACATGTATCGTCAACCAATCTTCTTGACTCAACCACGATCTTCTCCTCTCCCTTTCCGCAAATGCTAATGTCATAGACTCCATCCAATCCTTGATTTCCTTCTTTGTCGAATGCCAAAAAAATTTCCTCGATACAAATGATTAAGGTCTCAACAACGAAACCATTTGTTGGCTACTTTTCCTCACACTCGTGACCCAGTCTCAACAAAACAACAAAACACCCAAAGATATTGACCCGACATAGCAAGCTCAGTCAATAACACCTGCGACGCAGGAAGAGTCTCACCTGAGATATATTTCCTCAATGGATAACTAGCAAAACCATGTTTCCACAGTTAGGCGAGGGATTACAATCCCCTAGCAGATAAATAAGGTGCTCGATAGAGTTGGATGTTTGGAGTTCTTTTACTAACACGAAAGTGGCGCAACAGTGCACTACAACCAACTTGTGACACCGATTCTCCCTTAACAACGTAGTAGCAAATGAACTTGAAATAATACAAGATGCTTTCAATGATACTGGTCATTCATTCATTCAACTCCTTTCACTATTAGTGTGACATTCACTTAAGTAATAAATATAAACAATGCAAGATAACCCATAAACATTCAACATGCACATTCAAGCGACACAGGAGATAACATGGAAACCCAACCAAGAAAAACCACAAAGGTGCTCTTCATTTGGCATGATAAATATATGCACCTTTCAGTCTGTGACTTGATTTCAAACTGTTTGAGATATGTCTTTTCAGCTCATAGAATTTTTCTCCCTCTCATGCTCTCTAGTTTTATTATGATATTCTTCTAACTACTCCTTGCGATCCTCACACAGCCTAGATTGACTCTTCTAACTACCATCTTTGCACTTAACTTCATAATGACTCCTTACAAAAAAAAACTATTTGGAAACCTTTCTGGAAAATGGGTTTTGTGGCTCAACAAACTTCTATGAAACTACTATATAACTTCTTCTCCAATTTATTCCACTTTTTTGAACCCTTATACAAAATGTGTTCCTCTTATTTATAGCATCTACAAGACCACACAGGGTCGACTACATATAGTTCATTTATTATAGATCATAATCAATCATAAAAAATGGTTACAAGCTATCATAGGTATGACTGACACAAGGTGCTATCGGTCTGACTTACATATATTCCTTCATACATGCGACTTTCGTCAACTTACACCAACTTTAGCACCCATGATCTTCCTGACCTGCTGCTTTCTAGCTGTTACCCTTCTGTACGCCTATATATTCTCTTTTCCTCCATCGCGCTACTCCTTGCTGCAACTTTCTCTATTTTGCGCTTCCTTTCATTCCTTCACCTTCCTTTGCATCTCACACTTGCTTTTCCTTCCTGTGCTTGTGCTTCACTTTCCTCCTTGTGTAGATCCATTCCTAACTTCTTCTGCACTTTATTTCTACTACTCTTTTCTATCCCAACACATCATTTCAATAGCACATGATAAAACCAGGGGGTTGTATCCTCCTTCTAGTAGTTGCTGGTAAATAGGGTGTGGTACCATCCTTGTCTGTTGTAACAAGAATAAACTATTTGTAAATATAATTTTGCATTAATAGGGCGTATTGGTGGTTTTCCCAAATGGGTTCCATGATAAAATCTATGTTTTATGTTTCTTGTTGATTCTGTGTGTTAATGATTAATGTTAAAAGTGGTTTTAAATTATAAAAGATAACAATACTGATTCACCCCCCTCTCAGTATTGTCCAATATTCCAACAATATGTATCGGATCGAGTTCCTTCATTAGAGTTTAACCATTGGAAGGAAGATCCTAAATGAAAACCACTATGGATCAACAAGAAGGGTTAGGAACCAACATAACACAACTATTCACAAGAGAAAATTATGCAGTCTAGAGTGTGATAATGAAGTTCCATATGATGTCTCTTGGATGGTGTTGATGTAATTGTAACTTTGGAATGTATTCATCTGTATATATTATGTATTGTAGCCCGATGTTTATTCTGAGATGTGTCTATAATGTAATTGAGTCATGTCATACCCCAATGTTTATTCCAGGAATTTTCTATAATATAAAAAAGTCATTGTGGGTAATCCTCCTATTGGTCAAGGGTTAAAGTCCCCATAGTTGTAGGGCCCTAGGGTTATTAGACTATCCTAGAGAATTTGACCCTAGGTGAGTCATTGTAAGTAGGGTCAATAGTCCCCACCATTGTATTAAGGGTAACCCTCCTTATTGGTTAGAGGAAGAAAAGTCCCCACAAGTTGTGGGGCACTAGGGTTATTAGACACTCCTAGAGATGTTGGCTCTAGTAAGTAATTGTTAAGTGAGGCCGACATGTTGGAGTGGGTTTCAAGTGAACGAAAGAATATAAATAGAGAGTGAGCCTCTCTATTTATAACACACACACACTCACTCATTGGGGCACATGAGTGAGAAAGGACAACTTCACTCAAGTGAGAGAGAGAGACAGAAGCTGTGGAGGCCATCTTTATGTTTTCAGGTTTTACTGCTGCCATTGGTGTTCATTCTATCTATGAGGAAGTTGCGGGGTCTTCTCCTTTATGGTTTCCTCGAGAAAAATTCTTTGTGTCTCTTGTCTCTTGTGTTTTATTGTTGTGCATGTTATTCTCTCAATTAAATATCCTAATATATTAATTCTTGTGGAAATTGAACCCAAGTGATAGAACAATTTCACTCACAAAATTGCTAATCAAACCTGCAAATTTACACATAAAGGAGACTGAAATTGGAGCATAACACTAATATGTATTGAATAAGTGTACAATAGCCAACCATATGAAGTCATAGGCTGATGCAATATAATTACATGAGATATTCTAATGCATAAGGATGCCATTTGAAATAGTCAAAACCAGGCTTACTAAATCTAGTCAAATCCCCCATAGGTGCATAAAGTAGTTTCCAAATCTACCTAGGAGCTCATGAATTGGCAAAGTCAAGTAGGAAAGATAATAGGTGATGGAAATCAAACTCATATATGCTTTTATTAGGAGAAAATAATGGAGGATGATGAGGGAAAAAAACAAGTCAACTACACCTAGTCTTACTTTCCCTTTTGCCATAAATCTCAGTAAAGCAGGCAACAAAGCAGAAAAAGTAGATATGAGCTAGGGAGGATCTGGAATAAAGAAGATATGCTAGATATGGATTCCATGAGGTTTCTCAAGTGCACCATGACTCATTTTTAGAAATTTTGACTTCTAGGACATGTGGAAGACAACTTGCATAGAGTGGAATATTGGAAATTAGGCAAATAAGACAAAAATGGATTAATTAATGTCTAAGGTAGCTAACTATGGGTTGATTATTCTAACACCCCCCCTTAAGCCTGAATTATGATTAAATATTAGAAAACCATAGGGCCTAACAGCAAGGATTAGTCACCCTTTACATACTGCATGTCCATTTAACCAAGGAAAGAGGCAAAACCCCAGTGAGAAAATCCTCCCTTAAACATGGACAGTAAAACAAAATTTGAAAAATATTGTCATCAATCATGCTTCACATCATGATCAGAAATCCTCGGCAGTGATTTGAGATTGCTGAATTTTTTCTCACAAAAAACTTTGGTGAAGATGTCTGCTACTTGTTCTGAAGATGCATAGAAGAGTAGGTGAATGGTGCCATAATGCACAAGCTGTCTGATGTAGTGCATATGGATCTCAATGTGTTTGGTTCTCTATCTATGAACTGGATCATTGCAGATTTGAATGGTGCTCTGATTATCACTATAGATAATGGTTGAAAACTCTAATTCGAAGCCACATTCACCAAGTATCCCTTGCAACCATAAACATTGAGTTGTTGCATTTACAACTCCTCTCTACTCTGCTTCTATATATGAGAGTGTAATGGCACTCTGTTTCTTGCTTGACCAGTTGATTGGTCCTTTAGCAAGCATGAACACATATCCTGATGTTGACTTTCGATCTGTGTTGTCACCTGCCCAATCACTATCAGTAAACCCAATCAAATCAAGATCAGATTTAGCTTTGTAGAAGATCCCATGAGTTCTTGTTCCCTGAACAAAGTTAAGGATCCTTTTGGCTGCTCTACAAAGGATCTCATGAGGCTGATCCATGTATCTTGAAGCCACACTTACTACATAAGAAAGATCAATTCAAGTGTGTGTAAGTTACAACAAACACCCAATCAGTTGTCTATACAGTGTATTATTTACCATAGGAGAAGAACTTGCTTCTTCAAGATTAACTCCTGAAAGGAAGGGAGTCTTGCTTGGCTTACAATATTTCATGTTGATCTTGTTCAACAAATCCAAAGCATACTTGGACTGATGTACCTTTATTCCATGTTGGGATTGACCAATTTTGAGACCCAAAAATTGGCTCAACAACCCCAAATCAGTCATAGAAAATGCATGGTTCATTGCATCCTTCAAGGAGGCAATTTATTTATTTGTGTTAGATTTTTATCATTAGCATTATGATATTAGGATCTTTAACTAAGAGAATAAGATGCACAGCAATAAAACACAAGAGGCAAGAGACACAAAGAATTTTCCTCAGGGAAACCATAAAGGATAAAACCCCGCAACTTCCTCAAAGATAGAATGAGCACCAGTGGCAGCAGTAAAACCTGAAAACATAAAGATGATCTCCACATATTTTGTCTCTCTCTCTCACTGAGAGATCTTCTCCTCTCTCACTCATGCGCCCCAATGAGTGAGTGTGTGTATGATAAATAGAGAGGCTCACTCTCTATTTATATTCTTTCATTCACTTGAAGTGCACTCCAACATGTTAGCCTCACTTAACAATTACTTACTAGAGCGAACATATCTAGGAGTGTCTAATAACCCTAGTTCCCCATAACTAGTGGGGACTTTGCCCTCTGCTCAACAAGGAGGTTTAACCTTGAATTAGATGGTGGGGAATATTGCCCCGACTTACAATAAATCACCTAGGGTCAACTTCACTAGGATAGTCTAATAACCCTAGGGCCCCACAACTGTGGGGAATTTAACCCTTGACCAATAGGAGGGTTACCCACAATGACTTGACATGACTTGTCTACATTATAGAAACTTCCTGATTGGAACATCGGGACATGACATGACTCAATTACATTATAGATACATCCTGGAATAAACATCGGGGTACAATACATAAGATATATGGATGAATACATGCCGAAGTTACAAATACATCAACACTCCCTCTTAACTAGGAAGGTATTCTCTTGACACAATTTATCATCACAATTCTTCTTCTCTGCATCATCTGGATCATCATCAAGTCATCTTCATCTTCAAGTCATATTCATCTGGATCTGGATCATCACTCAATCTGCATCATCATCACTGGATCTAGATCATCACTGCTGGATCATCATCAAGTATGGATCATCACTTGATCTAGATCGTCACTGGTGGATCATCATAAAGTATAGATCATCACTTGATCAGGATCATCACTACTGGATCATCACTTAATGGGGATCGTCACTACTGTATCATCATCAAGTCTAGATCACCACTTGATTCGGATTGTCACTACTGGATCATCATCAAGTCTGCATCATCACTTGATCAGGATCGTCACTACTGGATCATCATCAAGTCTGGATCATCACTTGATCTAGATCATCATCGAAGCTGGATTATTACTAAATCATTATCATCATTACTGCTTCTACTATCTCAATCAAATGGTGTTATATTCTTCATTCTTCTCGTCACAAGAAGTTCTACAGAGTCAATCCTGTAGGCCTACCCTTCATGTAGGTCTTCATCAATGCTTAGATCTGACACTTAAGTTAGAATGGCCTACCCATCTCTTACATCTGACCTCATCTTGTTAGAAAGGCATGCCCAGCACTCACATTTGAACTCATCTTGTCAAAAAGGCCCAGCACTCACACTTGACCATGTGTAAACACATCGCACCGGAATGGCTTAGCACTTATATCCAAACATGTGCAAGCACATTACATCGGAAAGGCTTTGCACTTACATCAGAACCTAGCTTGTTAGAAAGACATAGCACTCACATCTGACCATGTGTAAACACATTGCACCAGAATGGCTCAGCATTTATATCTGACCTCATCCTGTCAGAAAGGCTCTGCACTTACATTCGACCATGTGTAAACACGTCGCATCAAAAGGGTGTGCACTCACATATGATCATGTAGGAACAAATCCTACCATCGCATTAGAATGGCCCCAAGTCCCAGACTGAGCTACCTGGTAACTGACTAGGTGCCTCCATTCTCCCAGAGAATGGCAGTTGCCCTCACATCTGACTTACTCGTCAGAATGGCCAACACTCACATCTGACATGAGAGGAACCTAATCCTTTAGCCATGATAGAATGGTTCAGCCCTTACATATGATCAAGTGGGAACACATCCCTCTCTCACATCAGAATGGATTCTTAGTCCTATACTAATTTTTCCTGGTAACTGACCAGGCACCTCCATTCCCAGAATGGAAATATCCCTTACATCTGATCATGTAGAGACCAATTCTACAGTCACATAAGAATGGCTTAGCACTCATATATGACATGTAAGGAACCAAATCCTCTCACCATGATAGAATGGCTCAGCCCTTACATCTGACCATGGAAGGAACCAATCCTCTAACCATGTCAGAATGGCTCTCGGTATTCATCATCTTCTCTTGGAGGAAACCTCGATCTCAAGAACACCAAGATTCTCCTTGAAGTACTCAAACTTCACTTTGGCCATTTCTAGCATAGAATCACATTAGGGCAGATTAAGTCCAAGGATGACGTGCGAGATTCACCAAGACTGATTACATTCGAGGGAAACCTATCTCATCAACTATTCTAGAAATCCTTCTTTCAAGAGATCTTGATCTGGATCACTGCTCCTCTCTACATCATACAACAAATGCAAGTCAGATCAACCAAATCAAACAGTAGTTTTCAAAATAAACATACTACCTCCCAAATAGCAAATGGAAACATCTTTTTCCTTAGATGTACTCAGCGCCATGCAGGACTCCATCCTGCCAAACCAAAAGACCACACTTGATCCCATACTCAACTGTACACTTTAGGTACCTCACGGCATTCTTTGTAACCATCAAGTGAACATGTATCAATGTGTTCACATCAAAACAAATATCCGGTCTCATATTTGTCAGGTACATCATCTGATGATACATCATGGCATCAATCGACTCTGATGAAGCAACACTCAATAGCTTCATGTTCGATGCCATAGGTGTGGTCATTCAGTTCATCATCTTGAACCTATTCAGGATCTCTACTGCATACTTCCCTTATCCACACCTCCATGCCTAGAAAATAGTATATCGACACATAACAAGAGCATCACTGGTCTTCTTCCTTCAACCTTGAAGCAAATGTTGGAATCCGCTTTACTCTTAGTAAAGCCTAGAGTCATCAGTAATATATCCATCATGTCATACCATCTCTAACCTCAGGATCTTCTGCAGTCACTCCCTTTGAAGTAGAGCATCATTCTCCCTTTGGCCTTCGTACTCTATGTACTGAAACATTCTATACCAAAGTGACAAGTATCTTCCTCTACTACTAATATTCTATGTATCCATCTAGGATCATTGGATACCAAGATCCTTTATATTGAACTTTTTCAAAAGTTCTTCTTGCACCCATTCGTGAGCTTGTCATCCTTTATCAACCTTGTAGCAAAGGTTAAGATCTTCATCAATCTCATCATGTATGTGTTATCCCATGGGTGTCTTCTGAAATCGTACAAGTCCTTCTTTCATTTGAACACATGATTCTTCTTGTCATGTGTATCTCTAGTGGCTGTAAATGTCTCTTCGTAGTTTATGCCTCGTGCTACGAATTGTGCCTTGTATCCCATGATGATTCCATCCACTACATGATGGAACTATGAACTTCTCTTCATGTATCGATACTGCATCCTAGACATCATTGTTCTTGAACCTTTCTTCCTGGAAGGTTCTGCATCAATGATGTCATTGCATTTGTCATATTATTCTTCATCTTTAACTGTCATCACTTGTTCTTCGGAACAAGTCTCATCCTTCTTTGCTTGTAGATGATTGTACACGATATTTCCTACAAGTCAAATGCATTTGTATGGTTAGAAACATTTCATAAAGCATATTCATAATGGAAAATTCTAATTCATAAATATATGATCATGCAACTACTTTAGACAATATAACATCCATCCATATCTCATGAAAACTTTCTAGATGCCTTCCATCTCTACCAGGACAACATTGAGATTGTGCACTAATCTAATATGTCAGCAAGGAGGTTTCATTCTAGATAGGTAACAATGGAGATTTGTATAGCACCATGAGCTACTTACCCATCACATTCATATTAGTCTTATACCATCATTAATGGAAACATTCTATCATGCGTAATATATCATGACAAATGAATACTTATCTTTATTTGTTTCATGGGTAGACTCCTTCTCTATCCTTCTGCTTCATCATCTTCTTCATTCATGACTTCATCATTTCTTATCCAAATTATCAATATGGATAAGAGGTTCTTCAAGAATTGAGTTCTTCATATTCCTCATCGCTTGAGGGATCTTATTTGGATGGTGAGAGCTTGATCTTCCCATCTCTCACTATGAGTTGAGATTCTTCTTATTATGTGTTCTCTTGTTGAAAGTGATCACTTTATTCTGGCACACATTCCTCGCATGAATGAATCCCATGATCCTAGGAAACCATTCAAGGTGGCTATCACCACTTCTGCATTCTCCACTTCTTCTTCTACTGCTTCAAGTTGCTCTGCATTATGGATCTTTACATTATTCAACTGGTTTCTTAAGGTCATATTCCAATTTATGTTCTTCCCTTAAAATATCTTGTTCAAGGAATCAAACATCTTCGGTGTCTTTAGGAAATACACTTGTGGTACCAGTTGATCCATGATTGAATCAACAATGATCTTCTTAGCCTTGACCAAGTTCTTATTGTGTAAGGCTTCTAGCGTCATCTCCCTATGGAACTGAAACCTCTCTACTTGTGTAGGTGTCCAATTCATTTTATTCAGGGATATCATATGCTTCCATGCTTGGAATTTGTCAACTTCACCAAGCTTATCATTAAGCTGATGTGATAGATCACTTTGAAATGAGAACCTCAAATGAAAATAGCAAAAGATTAGATCTTACCGATTTGAGGTGTCCATCCTGGTTCTGGAGCTGGCAGATTTGTCAGAGAAACCCTAATTTTCAAAAGTTGGAAACTTTAGATCTTATTGGATAGAACGATATATCTCTTCAAGGCAAGCTGTCCAATGTACTCCTTTTCTGAAAACAGTGGAGGGAAGCTCCCGGAACAGGAAACCCTAGTTTTCCAATTTCTCCTCCAGAAATGTTTGTTACTGTTTCTGTGGTGTCTCTGAAATTAATGCTCCTCTATGTCTAAAATTTTGGACTGAGGTAACATCACATGTCCCTGATCCAACACCACATTTTTCAGCAGAATTGGTTTCACTAATTGGGATTTATGATTATTTTCCCAAGGTGACCTGTTATAGGATTGTTCAGAATAGTGAAGTTGTACGAACTGCCATTTGTCACTAGTTCATCTTCTAAGTATGAAAATAGGACCACAAAATTTATATTCCATGCAATTTTTGTAACATCTTTAGGAATTTCATTTGGACCTCTTTCGCCCAAGATATAGCAATTCTCCCTAGGTGTCATGTTTAGGGATTAATTATGGAAAAGGTTGGAACCCTAATTTGGAGGGATCATATCATCCAGAATATAATGAATATGAGGCTGAATTTTGGATATAGTGTACAACAGGATTTTATCTTCTGTCTCTACAAGTTTTAGCTCGTGATCCTTTTCCAATCTCAGGAGATAGCGAATGCACCAAAACTTAGCAATTTTAGTATTTTAGGGTTTTTCCAACTCGAGGTCAAACTAGGGTTTGACTTTCCTGGAGTTTCACCCAATGAAAAATATTGATGTAGGTCTCTAAAATTTTATTTCAATGAGGAGATAAATCCTATGTCGGTCTCACTCAAAAATTCCTCTTCTGCAAGAAGCCCTAATTTCCTGCACCAAAACTGAAAATGCTTGGAATCGAATTCTGCTTCGACAGAAAGATGCGTCCTTCAATGGAGAGCCATCCTAGCATAATTTTGATGATGGATTGTGGAGAGAGACCCAAAAATTAAGAATCCCTAGATTTTTTAGCTGCACAATGTCTTCTTCTCAGGTTAGCTCTGATTCCATGTTATATTTTTATCATTCTAAGCTAGCATTTTGATCATAGGCTATTTAACTGAGAGAATAACATGCACAACAATAAAACACAAGAGACAAGAGACACAAATAATTTTCCTCGGGGAAACCATAAAGGAGGAAAACCTACAACTTCCTCAAAGATAGAATGAGCACCAATGGCAGCAGTAAAACCTAAAAACATAAAGATGATCTCCACAACTTCTATCTCTCTCTCTCTCACTGAGAGAGCTTCTCCTCTCTCACTCATGCGCCCTAATGAGTGAGTGTGTGTATGATAAATAGAGAGGCTCACTCTCTATTTATATTCTTTTGTTCACTTGAAGTGCACTCCAACATGTTGGCCTCACTTAACAATTAATTACTAGAGATAACATCTCTAGGAGTGTCTAATAACCCTAGTGCGCCACAACTTTTGGGGACTTTGCCCTCTACTCAACAAGGAGGGTTAACCTTGACTTAGATGGTGGGTACTATTTCCCTGACTTACAATAACTCACCTAGGGTTGAATTCACTAGGATAGTGTAATAACCCTAGGGCCCCACAACTGCAGAGACTTTAACCCTTGACCAATAGGAGGGTTTCCCACAATGACTTGACATGACTTGTTTACATTATAGAAACTTCCTGATTGGAACATTAGGGCATGAAATGACTCAATTACATTATAGACACATCCTGGAATAAACATTAGGGTACAATACATAAGATATACGGATGAATACATTCCGAAGTTACAAATACATCAACACTTTGAACTTCCTGTAATCAGAAGGTCATCCACATACAAGAAAATAATCATCAAATAACCATGAATCAGCTTCAAATAAACATTAGTATGATATTTGCATCGAACAAAACTCAATGACAATAGAAAGCCATCAATCTTGGCATACCAAGCCTTGGGGGCTTGCTTTAGCCCATACAATGATTTCTTTAGCTTGCACACAAAATATGGATTAGAAACAAACCCTTGAGGCTGATGGATGTAAATATCTTCAGTAATATCTCCATTTAGGAAATCACACTTCACATCCATGTGGTGTACCTCCCACTGCTTTAAAGCTGCAATGGCTAAGGCTAGCATGATGGAGTCCATGTTTTCCACTGGTGTAAAGGTCTCATTGTAGTCAATACCATGTACCTATGAGTATCCCTTGGCTACAAATATTTCCTTATATTTCAAAGGTGAACCATCCACAACAAGCTTAGTTTTGAAAACCCACTTACATTGAACTAGCTTCCTCCCTGGGGGAAGATCAACCAATTCCCAAGTGTTTTTATTCTGGAGTGAGATGAATTATTCTTTCATGGCTGTTTTCCACCTTGGATCATGTGATGCATATTCATATGTATGTGGGTATGATTCAAACATCAGATAGATTTTCTCTGAAAACAAAGGGTCTTTCATACACAGGGCACTCTCAAACTGATATCTAGTCCTCCTAGGATCACTAGGATTTCCAGCTAGTTTCCCAGCTGCATGAATAGTCTTTGCTGCCCATTTTGGTCTTGTAGGACTGTCAAGATCTGAAATTAAATCATCATTATCAGACATATCAGAATCAACAAACTCATTTGTCTCTTCACTTACATTCAATGGTTCTGGTGGTGAAAAAGACTCTCCAACTTCAACTGCTGCTAAAGGATCTTCTTGGAATTGAACACTCCTTTCAATGAAGGATTTGTTTGTGCTCAAGTTGATTATCATGTACCCTTTTCAATATTTAGAGTATCCAACAAATAGAAACTCATGGATTTGGGGCTACAAAGCCTTCCTCTTTTCTGTTGGAATTCTGTCCCAAGCCCTTGAGCCAAAAATCCTGAAATGGGTCACATCTGGCTTGTGCCCACTCCATGCTTTTAAAGGAGTCATACCATCAAGCTGTTTATGAGGCACCCTATTCTAGATATAGGATGCACAATTTATAGCCTCGACCCAAATCTTTGGTGGCAAAGTCTCAGCCTCCATCATACAGGTTGCCATCTCTTTCAGTGATATGTTCTTTCTCTCAGCGACACCATTTTGTTGTCATGTGTAAGGGATTGAATGTTGCATATGAATACCTACATCTTCACAATATTGAATGAACTCAGACTTGACATACTCATGACCATTGTCATATCTGAGGATCTTGAGTTTCCTCCCAGACTGGTTTTCAACCAAAGCCTTAAAGACTTTGAAGAGGCCAAAAACTTCAAACTTATGCTTCAGGAAGTAAACCCAACAGTACCTGGAAAATTCATCTATGAAGGTCAATGCATATTTGACCTGACTCATTGACATATGAGGAAATGGACCAGAAACATCATTGTGGATCAATTCAAGAGGTGCAAAGGTTCTCTCATGCCAAAGCTTGCTTGCCTCATTGGCATGAATCAGAAGAGTAGAGGGGTTTGAGTAGGGTAGGAAATGTGAAAACATGTATACCTTTGACGTGTGATCAACAACTCCTTTTGCAATGACTTTACCACTCGAGATCTCTGTGATCTCAACATCATCAGGGGAGAATATGAACTTCTTTAGATACCCTATGTGGGTCATCTGATACACTAACAAGAGGTTAGAGGCAAGACCTAGAACATACAATACATTGCTGAACTTACCATGGTATAGATCAATCCTTCCTTTCCCCAAACTGTCAGTGAGAGAGTCATCTCCCAGCACTATTGGTGGACCTTTCAACATGTCAAGAGAGGAGAATGCCTCCTTGGTCGAAACCATATGTCTTGAAGCTCCAGAGTCTATGATGAAGCTAGGTGAGCTTGATGTGCTAGCAACCAATGCATGTACTCTCTCTCTGTCCTCTGAATTTGATCCTCCTTCCCTCTTCTTTGAGCTATCAAGAAGGGAGATGTTATTCTTCTCCATGATTGGGGTCAGCATGTCAATTTTCTTCTTCATGTAGGAGCTTTTAGGATGATAGCCCTTACTGCAGTATGCACACTTGCTCATTTCTCCTTTGTTCTTCTTATTCTGGAAGTTATTCTTGGAGCCTTGGGGCTCCTCCTGAGAGTTGTTCTTGTCTCTCTTCTACTTAGGTGGCTTCTTAGCTTTCTTCTTGCCTTTTTAATCCACCCTCGAATCTCCAGCAGCTAGAGCTTGGTCTTTTGAAGGTTTGATGATGCCCATCATCACCACTTTATCTTGTTCTTGTGTGAGGGATTCCATGAACTCTACAAGCTTAGGCATCTTCCAAGCTCGAGCTGTCAACTTGGTGGCATGGAAGGTCAAAACAAACACTGAATAGTCAGGGTTAAGATTCAAGAGTATGGCCAAAACTAGTTGCTCCTCCTTCTTTTCAATTCCACATTGTTTTAGTTGCAAAACAAGGGCTTTAAACTTGGAAAAGTAGAGTCATAGGGATTCAAAGCTACTGGAACTCAAAGAGATCAATTCATTCTCAATTTGATGTCCTCTAATCTCATCTGTCTTACCAAAAATCTCTACAATATTCTCCCATACTTCATTAGGTGATGCCAATCCATCAAGATGGAAGAGGAGGTCTCTGGATATGCTCAGACACAAGAGACCATAGGCCTCATCCCTCCTGTTGTGCCATTTAATTTTCTCTACAACTGCATTGGGCTCTGCTTTAGTTGCCATAGTCACCCTATAGAGACCTTTCACTCTCAACAGTATCTCCATCTCTGCTTTCCCTTCAAAGAAATTAAATGGAGTCAAGATGATCTTCTGAGATTGATCCATATCTCAAAAATTGTCCCTTCAGTCAATAGAATAGATCCTAGTCAAGATGTCGAACGTGCAATAGCAATATGGAAGGAGAGAAATAGATCTACAAAGGATTTGATACCATGTAAGGTTTTTCATTACACTAAATCCTGCATATGTTGGTGAACATTTGAAACCCAGCACAAGGCCCTATCACCAGGAGTGGTGGTTAAACCACTTATTTTATATTCCCAAAGGTGCGATGGTTATACCATGCGGAGGTACATGATACTCCAACACCATGCCTTTGGTGTAGCTCAATGGAATTGAACCTGAGACCTATGCTCTAATACCATGTGGAAATTGAACCCAAGTGATAGAACAATTGCACTCACAAAATTGCTAATCAAACCTGCAAATTTACACACAAAGGAGACTGAAATTGGAGCATAACACTAATATGTATTGAATAAGTGTACAATATCCAACCATATGAATTCATAGGCTATTAAAATATATAATTACATGATAGATTTGAATGCATAAGGATGGGATTCGAAATAGTCAAAAGCAGGCTTACTAAATCTCGTCAAATCCACCATAGGTGGATAAAGCAGTTTCCAAATCTACCTAGGAGCTCACAAATTGGAAAAGTAAAGTAGGAAAGCTAATAGGTGATGGAAAGACAACTCATACATGATTTTATTAGGAGAAAATAATGGAGGATGATGAGGGAAAAAACAAGTCAACTGCACCTAGTCTTACTTTCCCTTTTTCCATAAATCTCAGTAAAGCAGGCAACAAAGCAGAATAAGCAGATATGCGGTAGGGAGGATCTGGAATAAAGCAGATATGCTAAATATGATTCCATGAGGTTTCCCAAGCACTCCATGACTCATTTTTAGCAAGTTTTACTTCTAGGACATGTGGAAGACAACTTGCATAGAGTGGAATATTGGAAACTAGGAAAATAAGACAAAAATCGATTAATTAATGTCTAAGGTAGCTAATTATGGGTTGATTATTCTAACAATGCTAGATTGAATGATAAAAATATAACATGGTATCAGAGCTAAACTGAGAATAAGAAATTGTGCAGCTACAGAAGCTAGGGCTTCTTACTTTTTGGGTCTCTCTCCACAATACATCAGCAAAAGTATGCTAGGCTGACTCTCCATTGAAGGGCGCATCTTTCTGTCAAAGCGGAATTGGATTCCTAGCATTTTCAATTTTTGGTGCAAGAAATTAGGGCTTCTTACAGAAGAGGAATTTTTGAGTGAGCCCAACATAGGATTGCTTTCCTCATCAAAATTGAAGTTTAGAGACCTGGATCAATATTTTTGGTCGGGTAAAACTTTGGGAAAGTCAAACCCTAGTTTGACCCCGAGCTAGAAAAACCCTAAATACTAAAACTGATACCTTTTGGTACATTCACTATATCTAGAGATTGGCAAAGGATCGGGAGATGAAAATTTAAGAAGGAGAATATAAATCATGATGTACACTGTGTCCAAAATTCAGCCTCAGATTCTCTATATTCGGGGAGATATGATCCCTGCAATTTAGGGTTCCAGCCTCTTCCATAATTCATCCCTAAACAGGACACCTGGGGAGAATTTCTATATATTGGTCTACGAAGGTCCAAATGAAATTTATGAATATTTTTCAGAAAGGGCACAGACTGTAATTTCTTTGGTTTGAGTTTTAGACCCAGAAGAGGAAACAGTGACATGTGGTAGTCCATACAATGTCGTTGTTCTGAACAGTCCTATAAAAGGTCACCTTGGGAAAATGATCATAATTCCCAAATGGTGAAACCAATTTTGATTAAAACTATGTTTATGGAACAGGGACATGCAAGGTTACCTCAGTGCAAATTTTCAGATACAGAGAATTATTAATTTTGGAGATATCACAGAAACAGTAACAGACATTTCTGCAGAAGAAATTGAAAAACTAGGGCTTCCTATTCCAGGAGCTTCCCTCCATTGTTTTTAGAAAAGGAGTACATTGGAAAACTTTCCTTGAATATATCTATCTTTCTATCCAATCGGATATGAAAGATTCCAAGTTTTGAAAATTAGCATTTCTCTGACAAATCCTAGATCAGCCAGCTCCGGAATCAGGACAGACACCTCAAACCAATAAGATCTAATATTTTGCTATTTTGATTTGAGGTTCTCATTTCAAAGTGATCTATCACATCAGCTTGATGAAAAGTTTGGTTAAGTTGACAACTTCCAAGCATGGAAGTATATGATCTCTCTGAAGAAAATGGATTAGGCACCTACATGAGTAGAGAGGTTCGAGTTTAAGAGGGAGATGAGGCTCAAAGCCTTACACAAGAAGAACTTGGTCAAGGCCAAGAAGATCATTTTTGATTCAATCACGGATCACCTTATACCACAAGTGTCCTCCCTAAAGACACCAAAGATGTTTGATTCCTTGACCAAGCTATTTGAATGGAAGAACATAAATTAGAAGATGGCTTTGAGAAAATAGTTGAAGAATGTGAAGATCCAGAATGCAAAACAACTTGAAGCGGTAAAAGAAGAAGTGGAGAATGCAGAAGTTGTGATAACCTCCTTGAATGGCCTCCCAAGATCATGGGATTCATTCATTCAAGGAATGTGTGCCAAAAGGAAGTGATTACTTTTAGTAGACTCTAGGGAGAAGAATAAGCTCAAGAGAAGATGGGAGCAACTGAATATCAAGCTCTCACCATCCAAAGAAGATCCCTCAAGCGATGAGGAATATGAAGGACTCAATTCTTGAAGAACCTCGTATCCATCTTAGCGTTTGGATAAGAAATGATGATATTATGAATGAAGAAGACGATGAAGCTGAAGGCTCAAGAAGGAGTCTACCCATGAAAAAAATAAAGATAAGTATTCAATTGTCATTTCATGATATTATTTTGTTATGCATTTGTTTATATTCAGTTAATATATTATGCATGATAGAATGTTTGCATTAATGATAGTATACTGCTAATATGCATGTGATGGGTAAGTATCTCATGGTGCTATACAACTCTCCATTGATACTTATCTAGAATGAAACCTCTTTGCTGACATATTGGATTAGTGCACAATATCAATGTTGTCCAGGTAGAGATGGAAGGCATTTAGAAAGTTTCCGTGAGATATGGATGGATGTTGTATTGGCTAAAGTAGTTGCATGATCATATAGTTATTCATAAGAATTTTTCATTTTGAATATACCTTATGAAATGTTTCTAACCATACAACTGCATTTGACTTGTAGGAAAAATTGCATACATAATCGCCTACAAAAAAAGAAGAATGAGACTTGTTCCGAAGAACAAGTAACCACAGTTCAAGATGAAAAATAATATGATGTATGCAAGGACATCATTAAAGAAGAACCTTCGAGACATGAAGAAGTAACCAAGAAGAAAGGGAAGACCAGTTCAAGAATAATGATGTCTAGGTTGCAATTCATAGTTCCATCATGCAGTAGATGGAAACATCATGGGATACAAGGAAAGATTCATAACATGAGGCATAGACTACAAAGAGACATTTGCATCCAATAGAAATACACATGACAAGAAGAATCATGTGTGCAAATGAAAGAAGGCCTTGTGCGAGCTCAAAAGACACCCATGGGATAACACATACATGAGGAGCTTGATGAAGACCTGAACCTTTGCTACAAGGTTGAAGATGAAATTCTATAGAGGATGACAAGCTCTCAGATGGGTACAAGAAGAACTTTTGAAAAAGTTCAAGATCTTGGTATCCAGTGATCCTAGATGGATACTACTTGTCACTCCAGTAAAAAATGTTTCAGTCCATAGAATATGAAAGATAGAGGGAGAATGATGCTCCACTTCAGAGGGAGTGACTACAAAATATCCTGAGGTTCGACATGGTACGACAGGATGAATAGATTACTGATGGCTCTAGGCTTTACTGAGAATAAAGTGGATTCCAACCTTTGCTTCAAGGTTGAAGGCGGAATACCAGTGATGCTCCTATTATGTGTCGATGCACTACTCTCTAGGCATGGAGGTGTGGACAAGGGAAGTATGAAGTAGAGATATTGAAGAGGTTTAGGATGATGGACTGCAAGGCCATGACCACACCTATGGCATCGAAGCTGAAGCTATTCAGTGTTGCTTCATCAAAGATGGTTGATGCCACGATGTATCGTCAGATTATTTTTTCCTTAATGTACTTGACGAATACGAGCCCAGATATTTGCTTTTCTGTGAACACATTGAGACATGTTAACATGATGGTTGCAAAGCATGCAGTGAGGTACCTGAAGGGTACAATTGATTATGGGCTCAAGTATGAGGTGAATCAAAAGATTATGTGGATTCGTATTGGGCAGGAAGTTCCATTAATAGGAAGAGCACTTCGAGGTGCTACTTCAGTATGGGATCAAGTGTGATCTCTTGGTTTGGCAAGATGGATTCCTACATGGTGATGAGTACAGCTAAGGAAAAATATGTTTCCACTTCCTATTTGGGAGGTAGTATGTTTCTTTTGAAAACCACTATTTTATTTGGTTGATCTAAATTGCATTTTTTGTATGATGCAGAGAGGAGAAATGATCCAGATCAAGACCTCTTGAAAGAAGGATTTCTAGCATAGCTGATGAGACAGTTTGTCTAAGCATAAGTCCTAGCAAAGCTCGTAGGTTATCCTTGGACGTAATCATCCCTGATGTGATTCTATGCTAGAAATGGCCAAAGTGAAGTTTGAGTACTTCAGGGAGAAGCTTGGTGTTCTCGAGATCGAGGTTCCCTCCAAGGGGAAATGATAAGACCTAGAGGCATTCTGACATGGGAGAGGATTAAGTTCCTTCCATGGTCAGATGTAAGGGTTGAGCCATTCTGTCATGGTGAGAGGATTTAGGTTCCTTCCATGTTAGATGTGAGCGTCAAGCCATTTTGATATGACTGTAGGATTGGTTCCTGCATGATCAGATGTAAGGGTTGAATGCCATTCATGGAATAGAGGCACCTGTTCAGTTACTAGGAATACTCAATCTGGGACTGAGGGCCATTCTCATATGACTATAGGATGTAGTCTTACATGATCAGATGTGAGCACATGGCCATTCTGATGTGATTGAGGTATGTATCCAACTTGATCATATATAAGGGTTGATGCCATTCTCTATGAGAATGGAGGCACCTTGTCAGTTACCAGGAATCCTCAGTCTAGGACAGAGATCCCTTTCGATGCGATGTGTTTACACATGGTCGAATGTAAGTGCAGATCCTTTCTGACAAGATGAGGTCAAATATAAGTGTTGAGCCATTCTAGCACGATGTGTTTACACATGGTCAGATGTGAGTGTT
This sequence comes from Pseudotsuga menziesii, assembly GCA_001517045.1. Lineage (NCBI taxonomy): Eukaryota > Viridiplantae > Streptophyta > Pinopsida > Pinales > Pinaceae > Pseudotsuga > Pseudotsuga menziesii. The sequence continues at coordinate 478,210 of LPNX010612615.1, forward strand.
GTGCCTTTCTGACAAGATGTGATCGGATGTAAGTGCAGAGCCTTTTCGACAAGATGAGGTCGGATGTAAGCGTTGAGCTATTTTGGTGCGATGTGTTTACACATGGTCAGATGTGAGTGTTGGGCCTTTCTAACAAGATGTGGTCAGATGTGAGTGCTGGGCATGCCTTTCTGATAAGATGAGGTCAGATGTAAGAGTTGGGCAGGCCATTCTAACTTAAGTGTCAAATATAAGCACTGATGAAGACCTACATGAAGGGTAGTCCTACAGGGCTGACTCTGTAGAACTTCTTGTGACGAGAAGAATGAAGAGATAGCACCATTTGATTGAGATAGCAGAAGCAGTAATGATGATGATGATTCAGTGATGATCTAGCTTTGATGATGATCTAGATTAAGTGATGATCCAGACTTGATGATGATCCAGCAGTGATGATCTATATCAAGTGATGATTTAGACTTTACGATGATCCATCAGTGATGATCCAAATCAAGTGATGATCCAGCAGTGACGATCCAAATCAAGTGATGATCTAGACTTGATGATGATCCAGCAGTGACAATCCAAATCAAGTGATGATCTAGACTTGATGATGATCCAACAATGATGATCCAGATCAAGTGATGATCCAAACTTGACGATGATCCAGTAGTGATGATCCAGTCCGCGTGATGATCTAGATTTTGTGATGATGATCCAAATCAAGTGGTGATCTAGATCTAGTGATGATGATCCAGATCGAGTTATGATCTAGATCCAGTGATGATGATCCAGATCCAGTGATGATCCAGATCCAGATGAAGATGACTTGAAGATGAAGATGACCTGAAGATCAAGATGACTTGAAGATGACGCGAACTTGATGATGATCCAAATGATATAGACAAGAAGACTTGTGTTGATAAATTGTGTTGAGAGAATACCTTCCTAGTTAAGAGGGAGTGTTGATGTAGTTGTAACTTTGAAATTTATTCATCCATATATCTTATGTATTGTACCTCGATGTTTATTCTGGGATGTGTCTATAATATAATTGAGTCATGTCACACCCCAATGTTTATTCTGGGAAGTTTCTGTAATATAAACAAGTCATTGTGGGTAACCCTCCTATTGGTCAAGGGTTAAAGTCCCTGTAGTTGTGGGGCCCTAGGGTTATTAGACTATCCTAGAGAAGTCGACCCTAGGTGAGTCATTGTAAGTAGGGTAAATAGTCCCCACCATTGTATTAAGGGTAACCCTCCTTGTTGGTTGGAGGAGACAAAGTCCCCACAAGTTGTGGGGCACTAGGGTTATTAGACACTCCTAGAGATGTCAGCTCTAGTAAGTAATTTTTAAGTGAGGTCGACATGTTGGAGTGGGTTTCAAGTGAATGAAAGAATATAAATAGAGAGTGAGCCTCTCTATTTATAACACACGCACACTCACTCATTGGGGTGCATGAGTGAGAGAGGAGAAGTTCTCTCAAGTGAGAGAGAGAGACAGAAGCTGTGGAGATCATCTTTATGTTTTTGGGTTTTACTGCTGCCATTGGTGCTCATTCTATCTCTGAGGAAGTTGCGGGGTTTTCTCCTTTATGGTTTCCCTGAGGAAATTATTTGTGTCTCTAGTCTCTTGTGTTTTATTGTTGTGCATGTTATTCTCTTAGTTAAATATCATAATATCATAATGCTATCTTGAATGATAAAAATCTAACAGATGGAAGGTTTCGGAAAAAACTGAAAGAGAATATAAAAACAGAGATGACAACCTACCTATTGATAGTGTGGAGCTAGGCCAATATGAGGGTAATGCAAAAGCCTTAGATGCCATCCTGAGTGGATTGACAAAACTATATTTGTAAAAGCCATGCAATGCAAAACTGCTAAACAAACTTGGGATACGTTAAATATTATCTATTAAGGGGTATCCAAGGTCAAATAATCCAAGCTTCAGACATATAGAGGGCAGTTTGAGAGCCTGAAAATGAAAGAAGAAGAAAAAATTAGAGAATACCTTCTAAGAGTAGATGAAGTTGTAAATTCTATTAGAGGGCTTGGAGGAAAATTAAAGGAAAGATAAGTAGTTTATAAGGTACTAAGAACATTTCCAAGGAAGTATGACTCAAAGGTCTCCACTTTAGAAGAACGAAATGAACTTGATATTGTGATAGTAGATGAACTACATGGGATTCTCACTGCATAAGAGATTAGAATGGGGCAAAATGGTCCTTCAAGAAAAGAGGCAACATTTTGAAGCCATAAAATATTCAAAGAAGTCTAAATCTCCATCCAAAAACCATTCATAGATTTCAGATGATGAAGAAGCCCTATTTATTAAAAAACTTGAAAGGGGTACTGGAAAATACAAAGGAAAGCTACCCCTAAAGTGTTTTAGTTGTGGAAGAATTGGACACTTTGCTTCAAAATGTCCTTAATTTAAACAATATGAGAGTGGTAAGAGAGAAGTATCAAATAAGTTCAAAAAGGGTAAAAAGGGAAACAAAAAAAAATTATTTACACAATGGAAGATAATGAAGATGAAGATACAAGTGGAGATGAAGAAACACAATTTATATTCATGGGAATTGATAGTCAAGATCAGAATAGTGAATCCGATGAGGAAGGTATAGTAGACTCAAAAGATGAACTCATTAGTTCTCTTGAAGAACTTGAAAAATGCAAGAGAAAGAACACATAGTCAAACCATGTCATTAGCGAGTTGGAAACTCAACTCCTTGAGGCCAAAAAGATTGAAGATGACCTAAATTTTCAGCTCAAAAGAAGAATACAATATTCTGAAAGGTTTGAACAAGAGATCTTGCAGCTTAGGAAAAGGCTTGATGAAGAAACTATCAAATCAAAGTTTGAGAAAAACTCAAAGGTCTTAGATGATATCTTAAGTATCCAAAGACCATCAAGTGATAAATCTGGTATAGGATATGACAAAGAAAAGAAGCCAGAATATTCCTCTTTTAGTGACCAAGGCGGAAATTAAAGAAGTTATGTTGATGTACTAAAAATTCCCATTAAAAAGGAAGAAAGAAAGAAATATGGTCCATCCTCCTGTGACAAAAATAGAGCAAATGAAGTGTCCAAAAGACCAGTGACAAATAGATATTGGCATATCTTTTTGGGTCACTCTTACGCTTGTAATAACTTTGGTCACAAAGCGTTAAATTCAGAGCCCTTAGAATGTTTAGAGAATACAAGAAGAATTCACCTAGTGAAAAAACAAAAGGAAGAAATCATAATCGCTTTACACTTCTTCAAGAATATGACCTAGAGTGTTACAAATGTAATAACTATGGACATATGGAAAGAAATTGTAAACTGATTACTCCTACAAAGAATATTGTTGCAAGTAAGTTTCAAGACAAAAACCAAAAGAAGGATTGGAAGAAAAACGAAGAAAATGAGAGATCCATGATTTCCCTATGCGCAATAGAGAAACAAGATCTATGGAATATAGAAAGTGGGTGTTCAAAACATATGATAGGTGATCCAACCAGGTTCATAAAATTAAAAGAGAATAAAGGTAGAGTCACATTTGGAGACAATAAATCTTCCAAAATAATTGACAAAGGTACAACGGTTATCAATAGTAAGATCAAAGCATAAAATGTGTTACTAGTAGAAAACCTTAAGCCTAATCTCCTTAATGTAAGTCAAACAGGGACCAAGGGCACATCTGTATTTTTTACTCTAAGAAATGTGAAATAAGGAAAAAGGACTCAGGAAGAATTGTTGGCACTGCTATAAGAAATTCAGACAATGTATACATCCTAGAAAATGAAAATCAATGCCACTTGAGTATGGTTGATGAAAGTTGGTTATGGCACAGAATAATGGGACACTTAAACTTTGATAATATTGTCAAGGTAAGTAAGAAAAAAGATGTGATAGACTTGACTAAAATGGTGAAACCTCTAAACTCACTTTGTAGACATTGTCAACATGGGAAGAAAAATAAATCCAGTTTCAAAACAAAAGAACATATTACCTCACATCCTCTGGAAATAATTCACATTGATATTTGTGGAACAACAAAGACTAAAATTTGCAAGGATAATACTATGTTATGTTGCTGATTGATGACTATACAAGGATGAATTCCGTAACATTTCTCAAAGAAAAATAAGAATCTTTTGAAAAAATCAAAATCTTCAAAGTAATAGTTCAAAATGAGATAAATCAGAAAATCAAATGTCTTAGATCAGACAATGGTGTAGAGTTTACCTCAAATGAGTTCAATGATTTTTGTGAAATACATGGGATTAAAAGACAATTTTCAGCTGCAAAGACTCCTTAGCAGAATGGTGTTGTTGAAAGGAAGAATAGAACAATCCAAGAAGCTACCAGAATAATGCTTAATGAAGCAAAGTTGTCAGATGCATATTGGAGAAAAGCAATATACACAATTATCTAAATACTTAACAGAGGAAAAATCAGAGTGAATAAGGACAATACTCATTATGAACTATGGTATGGAAGACCAACCTCATTAAAATACTTTAGTGTATTTGGCAGCAAGTGCTACATTAAAAGGAACGAGGATGATTTTGGCAAGTTTGATTCAAGGACTGATGAAGGTATATTTTTAGGATATTCATCCACCAAGAAGGCATATAGATGTTACAATAAAACATTACACAATATTGTAGAAAGTGCATATGTAAGAATGTATGACATGAAACCAAGAAGGATAAGAAGTCATGATGGGGATATCATTACAAATGATGAAGAAAAGGAAGAACTAAAAAAATATGAAAGTATTCATGATGAAGAAGACGAATTAGAGGAGGAAGAGACACTGGAAAGTCAAGAAGATTCTCGAAGATCTAATACAAAAAATCCATCTAGAAGAATACAAAAATATCATCCCGAGACACAAATCACTGGTGAAAAAGATGCTAGAGTTAGTACAAGGAGACAAATACTATTTAATGAAAAATCCCTACTCTCTATAGTGGAACCTAAGAATTTTATAGAAGCCAACAAGAATGATGTATGGATCAATGCCATGAATGAAGAATTGGATCAGATTGAGAAAAATGAAACCTGGGAACTTGTCCCAAGACCCAAAGGAAAAAATATTATAGGGACCAAATGGGTATTCAAGAACAAGTTCAATCAAGATGGAGAAGTGATAAGGAACAAAGCAAAATAGTATGTAAAGGGTATGCTCAGATGGAAGGGATTGATTTTGAGGAAACTTATGCCCCTCTAGCAAGACTTGAAGCAATCAGAATGTTTTTAGCACTTTTATGCTATAAAAAATTTAAAGTATATCAAATGGATCCAAGTCTGGATTTCTCAATGGAAAACTAGAAGAGGAGGTTTATATTGAACAACATGAAGGTTTTCTATTATCAGAAAGCAGAGACTATGTTTGTAAACTAAAAAAGGCACTCTATGGCCTCAAAAAAGCTTCAAGGGTGTGGTTTTTAGGGATGGATAACTACTTAAAGAAACAAGGGTTTAAGAGAGGGACCACTGAAAGTAATCTATACTTAAAAATCGAAGAAGAAAATATGACTATTGTTCTTGTTTATGTAGATGACATCATATTTGGAAGTAATTTACAAATACTAAGTGTAAACTTTACTTTTGAAATGAAGAAGGAATTTGAAATGTCAATGTTGGGTGAACTAACTTTCTTGTTAGGATTACAATTTTATCAAACAAACAAAGGAATTTTTATCTCTCAAACGAAGTACATTAAAGACATTCTTAAAATATTTAAGATGGAAGATTCCAAGCCAGTTAGTACTCCTATGACCACAGGTTGTAAGTTATGTAAGGACGATGAGTCTTTAGAAGTGGATCATACCATGTATAGATCCATGATAGGAGTCCTACTATATGTGATAGCTACAAGACCAGATGTAATGCAAGTTGTAGGTTTGGTTTCTAGGTTCCAGTCAAGCCCCAAAGAAACACATGTAACAGTAGTAAAAATAATATTCAAATTTTTAAAAGGTACTATGGAGCATGGATTATGGTACCAAAAAAGTCAAGACTTCATCTTGAAATCATTTACTGATGTGGATTGGGCTGGAAGTGTTGACAATCGAAGAAGCACTAGTGGAGAAACATTCTTCTTAGGAGATTATTTGGTATCCTGGTCAAGCAAAAAACAATCTTCTATCTCACTCTCCACAGCAAAAGCTGAATACATTGTTGTTGCAGCATGTTGCACTCAAGTCATTTGGATAAAGAAGACAATAAAATACTTGTGAAGTATGAGCACCCAATAGTAATAAATTGTGATAATACAAGTGCCATAAATATGCTAAACAATCCTGTCATGCACTCCAAGACAAATAATATACCAATAAAATATCAATTCCTAAGAGAGCAAGTATCCCAAAAGACTATTAAAATATAGTATGTTGACACAAAATAACAGTTTGCTGATATTTTTACTAAGCCACTACCCAAGGAGGATTTTGAGCATCTTATATGGAGGTTGGGAGTAATCTCCTTACAACGGTTGTTGAAGTAGAGGCATAATCTTGGAGGGAGATATATTGTCAAGGGGAGCTATCAAAAGGAATCCTTTGTCATTAATGTCAAAGGGGGAGGACATTAAGGAGTTGTTGCCATCAATTCCAAAAGGGCGAGAATGTTAAGTTTAGTTTGCATTGATGTGAAAGAAGTTCATTAATGTCAAATGGAGTGATGATGTGGTTGTTGAGTATGGTTGTCATTGATGTCAAAGAATTTAATTAATGTCAAAGGAAGTGATGATGTGGCATGTGTGATGAGGCTAGGAAACCACATGATGGTGTTTTGGTGCTATTAGGAAGTCATTGTTGCAATCTGACATCATTCTAGAATAGTATGACAATTTTGGAAATTTACTAAGTCTCTCTGAAATGGTCAGCTGAATCATCCATGTCGGCGTAGCTCATCCAATCGCTACTAAATGGTTGGCTGAGTCATCCATGTTGGTGTAACTAATCCAGTATCACTGAAATGATCAAAGAAGTTGGGATAATATTGTTTCGGCACAAGTGAAAGAAATCCACCGACACTATCGGACGTCACTCGTGAGTGGGCACTGAAACGATTAGATAGGTTGAAAATACATTGCCGATAACAAAGGTTTTTGATTGTTTGGGTCAACTCGGAGTTTTTCTCCAAAACGGTTGCATGCCCTGAAATAGGAAGAAAATGGATAAGGAAACCGATACAGTCGGTATGAATTAGAAAATATCATTGATACAATCAACCGATACACAGATCAAAGCTGACAATGTCATCGATACAATCAACCGATTCACCGATATGCCAACACGCCAAGAAAAGGTGACAATGTCGTTGATACACCGATACATTATTTTGGTCAAGTTACTAGACTTAGAGGTTTTGCTAAAACATAGAACCTAACTAAAAGATTGCACAATCAAGTAAGAATGAGCGGCTAAGGATGTGACTAACAAACCGAGTTTGTTTTTAATAATAACATAAACATCTTATTTTTGAAAAGGAGTGTATATGAATGGATATGAGTGTCCAAAATAACATTTAACAAAGAGGCACATCTTTAGAGTGAAAGTTTGTGAGTATTGAAAAAGTATGAGGCTATACAGGTATGGAGGAAGTATTTAAATTGAAGTTCAAAGAGAAAAGAAGGTGTCTATGTGATCCATATTAATGCAGCAGCAACAGCATATAGATACCAAATAATAACCAGTGATAGTAATCATAAAGAAGATCTAAAAAAAAATACAAAAACATACTAGGGTGGATGCATGGTGTTAGGGAAATCTACAGGCCTGCAGGGGGGTGTAGCCTCCTTCCAGTAGTAGCTGGTAAATAGGGTGTTGTAGCATACTTTCAGTAGCAACTGAGAAAACCAGGGGATTGTATCCTCCTTCCAGTAGTTGCTGGTAAATAGGTTGTGGTACCATCATTGTCTATTGTAGCAGGAAGAAACTATTTGTAAATAAAAAATTTCAGTAATAGGACCTATGGTGGTTTTCCCAATAGGGTTCCACGATAAAATATGTGTTATATGTTTCTTGTTGATTATGTGTGTTAATGATTAATTTTAAAAGTGGTTTTAAATTATAAAAGTTAAAAATACTTATTCAACCCCCCCTCTTAGTATTGTCCAATATTCCAACAAAATACTGGGAAAAACCCCAACTCCAGGGAAAAACCCTAGAAAGAGAAAATTATCATTAAAAGGAGAATCTCATAAATTTTATTTTCAACACATAAATTATTTCTCTTCCAACCCTTACTAACAAATTCATTCACCTGAACCAATAACAAATACCTCGATTTCCATGCCAATGAACTATTGTACAAATCTGTTATACCTTCACACGTGTTGTATGGTCCTGTACTTTATACCTTCCTTGAGAATCATGCCACAATAGTAATAAATGCTGTATGTTCTTGTCAAATAGCTGCATTGATCCACCTCTATTTCTGTGCCTCACATGTGCTGTATGGATTTGACATGTTGCATTAAATATTGTTGTTCTTTGCGTGGATATTTATTCTACTATTTTCTAGGGAAATGTAGCAATAATATAGGGAATTTATCTCTCCTCCAGTATCGATCTCCTCTCTCTCTCTTCTCATTGATGGTGTCTTTAATTTGTCCTTTACCCTAGTTTTATACTTTAAATTCTATAACTACTTCTCTAACCACCTAATATGTGGTTGAGATTCATTTACAAGATCTAGGGTCATCATTAAATGCACTCTTATTTAATAATAACTCACTTTAATTATTAAATATCATTTAAGTGAGACCCAATACAATAAAGTACAAAACATCATTTATTTATATATAATTCCACTTTATACATAAATATACACAAGGAAGAAATTACATGTCCTCTTTATCACACCACACCAGAACTATAAAGAGGACCTTCAGAGTTAATTTCATAACACTCCCTCTTAACAAGGAAGGTCACTAGCACTATCTCCATCTCTAACTCCTGCAATAGCTCCCTCCTGCTTTAGAATCAATATCGAAAATGAATTCTCTACCTCAAACTAAAAGTATGAATCCTGAGACTCAACCTGAGTCTCATCCAACTACTTTGGATGTACCATCATTGGACTGGACAAGCCTCCTACCACTGCTATGGAGAGAGTCACTCTCCTCTTCAGAACCATCTCTATCAGATGCAACATCATCCTCATGGTCTGACTCTGATAGCCATCCTCCTACTCCTACTCTTTGTCGTACTATATTCCTTCTTAGTACATAGAGTCTATCCTTGCAATATCCCAATAAAATAGTGGTCCCAACTGACTCATCTCTCTTATACAAGATGACATGGCCATGAGTAACCATCATTCCGTAGCCTTCGTTCTCAAAGGATGATACTGAGAGTTTGTTGACTCTCATCCCAAGTAGAAACAATAACCCATGTATTTCTAGGATCTCCCCAAGATCTAGTTGAAACCTAATAGTTCCAAATCCACGTATGGATATCTAAGGACTATCAATATCTTTCTGGATAAAATGTCTTTGCCCCAACATTGTGATCATCTGAAAGGAATCATAGAATCCAGTCACATGTCCGGTTGCACCACTGTAAACAACCCAAACATTCTCAAAGGATGAACTTGCTACATTGCAATTAATTGAGACAATAGAAAAATATTGCTCGAATTTCATGGCATAATCTTCTACTACTGCAAAGGATGCCATATCTCTTCTAGTCTTCTCTTTCACATTCTTCTTCTCAGGAAATTTTGAAGAATAGTGTCTCGTCTATCCACAATGGTAGCACCTGATCTAACTCAGATATTTCTCCTTATTGTTTTTCTTTGGTACAAGGCCTACATTATGTTCCACCTCTTCGCTTACTTGACCACCCATAGCTCCCTCTCGAATCTCCTCTTGGGTAAAATCATCCCAAATCCTGGACCAGTCCGGAAGTTTCTCTCTACCAAAAATACATTTGACAAAAACTTCCCATTTCTTGGTGAATCCCTTCAAGGCTATCCTCACGAATTCTAAATCTTAGACATTTTCTCCCACTGTTGCTAACTAATCTTTGACCTGAGCCACCTGAGTTAGGTAGGAGGTTACACTTTCATATTTTGTCATATTCACATTGTGTAACTTTTCCTTCAATGCCATCTTCTGGTTCTCGTTCTTTGCCTTGAACAACTGCTTCAGAGTGTCCCACATGTCATGAGTAATATTTTCTCTACCAAATGTGGAATCATGTCATCCTTTACCCCATCTAGGATCACTCTCTGGGCTCTGGCTTCAAGGGGTTCATGTTCTTCTAAGTCATTCTTGCTAGTAGGATTCTTTCCTGAGCACCACAATTATTATAACTTTCCAAGGTAAATAGTTGGATATTGCATCCAACCTATCTTCATACATAATTCTCATCATATGGAAAAAAATCACAAAAAATATTAAAATAGAAAGACAACACAACTCTTCTGTGATTTACAACTTTGAATACTACTTCAACTTGGCTCTAATACTATGAATAAATTCAATTACTTAATATGGAACTTTTCATTTACACATTATGTCAAACACTTGAGAAGCTAGGGTTTATAATTAAAAATTTACTTCTTAAATTTAAAATGCAAACCACCAACTCAACAACTTTCTAAGATTAAAGAAAATCGTTCACACATGAATACACATAATTGTTTGGTCAAAGACCAGGAAAAACCCCAACTCCTGGGGAAAAATCTAGAAAAAGAAAATTATCATTAAAAGGAGAATATCATAAATTTTCTTTTCAACACAGAAAATATTTCTCTTCCAACCCCTATTAACAAACTCATTCACCCAAAATAACAATAAATACCTTGATTTCCATGCCAATGAACTGATGTATGGATCTGTTGTACCTTCACACGTGTTGTACAGAACTGTACAGATCTGCACACATGATGTATGGTCATGTACTTTCTTCATGTCTTGAGAATCAGGCCACAATAGTAATAAATGATGTATGGCCCTGTCAAACAGCTATATGGACCTACCTCGATTTGTGTGCCTCACATGTGTTTTATAGATTTGGCAAGCTACATTAAATGCTACTATACTTCTTCTCGATATTTGTGATGTTGTTTTCTTTGGAAATGTGCCAATATTCTAGGGAATTTATCACTCCTTCAGTCTCAATTTCCTCTCTCTCTCCTAATTGATGGTGTCTTTGATCTTTCCTTTACCCTAGTTTTATAATTTAAATTCTATAACTACTTCTCTAACCACCTATCTGTGGTTGATATTCATTTACAAGATCTAGGTTCATCATTAAATGCACCCTTATTTAATAATAACTCACTTTAATTATTAAATATAATTTAAGTGACACCCAATAGAATAAATTACAAAACATTATTTATTTATATATAATTCCACTTTATACACAAATATACACAAGGAACAAATTACATGTCCTCTTTATCACACCACACACAAACTATAAAGAGGATCTTCAGAGTTAATTTTCTAACAGATTCAACTGAATAAGGGACGGTCCAAGGATCAATCATATACAAAGTATGAAATGATACTAGACTCAACGATGGTAAAGCACTATCGAAAGTGGAATCAATAGATAACACATGCACTGAAAAGTTAAAGGTTCCCATAAGAGAAGGATACATCCTGACAAAAACGTTCTTAGTTGCTAGTTGAGAATTCTCAATAACCAAGACCATATATCTTGATGATGTAGTGGAACTAGAGTTACTAAAATATAGTTGATCGACCATCACAATTATACCTTCATGGGGAAAGCATACTACGCGAAACACAAATGAGACGGCCGCCTTCATGGTGTTAATCCAATTCCTACCCAGTAAATGATTGTAGTCAAAGGGTGCATCAACCGCCTCGACCTTGACCAACACAAACCTCCCCCCCATTTGGAACTAAAGAGAAGGAATGATTCCATTCAATCTAAATGAACCAAGGCCCATCAGCATGGTCATATATTGGGACAACTGAGGAAATCCAAGGCCCTTCCAACAAGACAATGACATCACTGATTTTGAATCATTTTCATCAATAAATGTAGTTTGATGATCTTATTTAGACACTCCACATGGACTTAGAAATCCACATGGTAAGGTAAGTGAGGTTGAACATGATTGGTCTCAAATTTGATCACATTGTGGCCAATTAAATCAAGAGCTCCCAAGGTAGAAAATAAGGAATTCCTCTATGAAAGACACATATGGAGCACCTCTAAAGCCAACATCGCACACAATTTTTGTCCTAGATCCTTGACGATGGAATAATTTGGGTAGCTCAGGAATCAGGATTGTGAGTTGAGCGTTGAAGTAATCCTTTTGGAACATGCAGTATAGACTCAGGCTTATCAATATTCAAAGGGGTCTCTGGAGGCAGAGGCTACTTCCCCAGAGTTAGTTGCGAGGGACCGTAATCATGTAAATGGGTAGCAGCATGAATATCTAATAAATTATTAATTCATACATGACCACCATCATGGACTATATATTTTTGAGTTCCACCAGACCCACTTCTAGTGTCCAAACCACTATAAGCCATGTTTTGATTATGAGAAAGAGGATTAGTCAACATAACTGGGCTCTATGCAATGAAATTTGAAGCTTCATCAATACAATGGCACAAGTGGATAAGGTGGTGTTGACCATAAAGATTACAAGCAAATTTACTTTATGTTTGGGGTTCTTTTCCCCACCAACATTCTTATTGTTCTTGTCATTATTAGGATTTTCTTTCTTATTCCCACTCTTTCCATTGTCCTTCCCCTGTTTCTTGTTTCATCTAGGTTTTTGGCTACCCTTCTGGTCTAAAAAATGCATGGAGTGTACATTTGTTGAGTCAATCGGAGTGGAAAAAGTCATAGCTTGTCCTACTGTAGAGACAAATTTTGCATTTCGTTGAATCACCTACTCTATATCCCTATCAGTAATAGAGCCAACAAGGCCATTGACATGTCACCCACGTTTATTCTTGGGATCATGATTAGATCTTTATGCATAAGCGATAATCTCATAAAAAATACTTAACTACAAAAAATCAAGTCCAACTGCTAGGATCTAAATATGGCATGTTCCTCAATGGATACTTTGGATGTCGAAACATCCTTCACAATATATGGAAATAAAGACTTAAGGAACCACTCTAATAAAACATTAGGTAGAATGTTGGACTTAATCAATGTCTTTATTCTACACCACTCTTGAAGATGATCATACATATGAGTAGATTTAAGTATCGTTTCCAATATCGTAATGTACTAGAAATTAAATCTGGTTAAGAAATATCAAGGACAAATCATTAAAAATTTGGTATGATCTCCAAGGAAGCTCTATGTACCATTTTGCAGTTGAACCGATGAGGGTGCGTTGAAACAATATCAAACAAATAGAATCATGATTAAATTAATTCAACAAGTACCAAAGGTAAAAGGTAGTGATGTGATCACCTGGATCCTCGCTGTTATTTCCTTCAAAATTTGGGACATCCGAAGGAAGCTTAGTCGGGATCGGGGGCCATTCCAGGTCATGGCACACTAGATGATTTGTTAGTCTATACAAGTCCAGAAAGTTTAATGTATCCAAAAATGGGAGCTTGGGTTGTGACATATGTGTCCATGCCCCCTAGAAATATTGACTCTTAGGTAAAGCAGTTGTAGGCACCTAATTTGAGACCACAAGTGCAGGTGGATTTTAATAAATACCATGTACGTATATAGTAGGATAGTATCCTCCTCCAAATTGGTTCATGTAAGGTAGTATGGGTAGTGTTGTACAGGATTATACACCTAATAACCATAGGTCTGGGGTTACCAACATACTCAATTAACTTGCAGACAATTGACTTCTAGAGTGCAGTAAAGGAAATAGGAGGATGAGAAAGACTTACTCGATTAACGAAGGTCGATCCTTGCTATTCATCTTCCATTTTGCTTCTTCTCCAAAGTCTTCAAGGTTGCTCCTCTTTCACCTATCAAGAGTCAATCTTCCAGACACAAGATGATTCATATATATATATAAGTAGGTTAGATAAATCATATATAAAATGCAGAAACATAAACATTTATAAACCAAGATAAATGAAACACATATGGAAGAAGGATTCTCTTTATTATCAATAATGGAAAGAGTTTAGATTACAACCCAACGCCTGAGACAAGTACTCCTCTGCAACCAAAAGATTTTGAGTTCCACTGCTCCAAAGACTTCTGTATACAATCCACCAGCATAACTTTGCTCTCCAAGTGTATCTATCAAACACCCTCCCCAAGGCCTGTATTTATATGGAGGAAATAAGGAAGTTTCAAAGGTTGAGGAGGTTGAGACAGTTAAGAGGATTAAGGTAAATGGCTTAACTAATCTCATATCATCGCGTGTTTTTATTTTTAAATGTCAAGGGACATATTCACGGGTATGTAGAAGGACTACCTGCAAATGATCCGCGAGTTTCTATAAGAGCAACCCGTGAATACATCCATTCGCGACTTGCAACAACCGACACTCGTGAATGATGCGCGAGTTGCATATATGGAGAGTCGCGAATACAACTTAACATAGAAAAATGGCAAAGTAACCAGCTGGATGGAGGAGAAATGTATTTTATAATAAACCAACCTATAGTGTTTTGGGCAAACCACTATCCATAGATGTCCTTTTGTGTGCCAACATGAGGGATGTCGGCACTCAGACGGAGAGGTTCCATTCAGGTGTATAACAGATGCCCCCTAATGTGTGAGGTCAGAGGGAAGCGATGGCCGAAATACATTATAATATGTAGCTTTGGAGAACTCAGAAATCCAATGGAGCAGAGAGAGTACCTGAAACAAATACATAGTAATGTCGTATACAAAGTTACATCTGAGGATACTATGTTCAATTTACTGGAACATTAGCTCCTTTACAATAGTTGAGTACATCATATGATACGTGTATAAAACCACGTATATTACAAAGGTGGATTGAAGCCATAATATACAATAATGACAAGTCTTCAAATATCTGGAAGCTGTGTAGAAAAATGGAACATAATCTTGCGCAACTTAGTCCACAGGTGAGGAACTAAGGTCTTCATAAAGGATCCCAAAGAACCAGTACAATCCAAGCCATGTGAATAAGGGTAAGCTGAAGTCGAACATAGAAAGGATTCAACAGTTTGTCAATCAATAGATGATAATCAACAACTAAAGCAAAGGAATTCACTAATGATGAAAATGAATCTCGAGGTACTATCGTCAAAACTCTAGGTCTTCGTCATCAGGAAGTGCTGAAATGGAACCATACTGTGATAGGGAAGGCAATAGATCCTCCAACGGATCACAAGAGTGACTAGGAACTGGGAAAAATAAGGGAGACACAAATAGATAACAGATATAACAATGATGAGGTCAGGCTATAGATCAGACAATGGGTAGAGTCCTTGAACAGTGAACACAACACAGGGATGACCCAAGGCAGTGTATAACTTATAGATAGAACAACTAGACTTATCTGTCATGTAGGAGACATGATCAGATTCCCCAGGTATAACGGACAAGAGGAGGAGTAAGAAACTCAAAGTGATAGCTGAACAAAAGTGGACACTGAAACATGGATGTCGGAAAGCAAAGAGTGCTATATTCAAGGATGACATGCTGCCATTACTGAAAAGAAGAGAAAACTTCTTCCTTACCTTCCCTATTAAATTTTAACGATTCCAGGAAAGTAAACTCGGTTCCCTCTTCATTTTTTAACAAGCTTGAAGAGATGGGAAAATAATGCTTGATAGTGTCACTGATTCATGGATTTAATGAGCCCGAACTAGTACATGCTCAGCTGGTGTTTTCACATTTAGAGAGTCTGAAAATTCCAAAGAAGACTCTAGGGGGGTCCTTTTTCATCCAATTTAGTCTCCAGAGGCCGAAAAAGTATAAAACAAACCATAGAAGAACTCTCTTAACTTCCAAAGAAGAAAAGGTGAACCTTTTTCGTACTTAGTTAGGAAGGTCCGAAAAAGGTTAAATTACCACCTACCCAACGCTCCTTCCAGAACAGCATAAAATAGCTTGAGTTTTATGAGTGTGAAGGAAATCAAGATCACTCGGAAAGATCCATTTGGTTACGAGAAATGGGGCTTACAACAATAAACTTGTTGCTTTGTTCTTTAGTGTTTAACGAGCATTACAAAGACACAAAGTACACTCATAATATTTTTCATTTTTGGTTCTAGAGCACGAAAAAGAGAAAACTAAGCTCAAACCGGGTGTTCCTTTTCTGTAGATTTAGTCCCTCAGGTCCAAAAAAGTGATAAACCTATGCCTAAGAATACTCTTCTCAATTCAAAAGAAAAGAGAGTGATCCTTTCTCGTATTATTCCGCATGGTCCGAGAAAGAGATAACCTACCACCAATGCAGATGCATGTTCACATATTCTTAACGAGCTTGAACGGATGAGATAACTCGGTAGTCAAGTCTGTTTTGGAGGAGTCATACCTGGGCCTAAAGAAACTCCATAAGGGTGGGGAGTCCTATAAAGGGATAGCTTGTAAAAAGAGATTCAGAAGAATCTCTATTTGGCGTGAAAAATAGATAAGAGGATACCCCTGAACCTGAAACAATGGTGGCATGAGCACCAAAGGATGACAAAGGAATATAAAGATGATACTCATGAAATAAGGGCCCTAGCCACGGAAGAACAATGGTAGAGACAAGGGACTAATGGCTTAGAATACCATAGTTCGTGGCAAAATGTTGAATACTAAGGTTAATGTGGAGTGAAAAGATGCCAACATGTGTTGGAAATAGCAAAACCACCCTATTGGAGAAAAAACACTTTGTAAAAAGTGATAAACCTGTTTCAAGGCACAAAGAGGGTGATATTAGTTAATTGGAAAAAAAACCCACTTTATGAAATATGATTTCTATAAATAGCTTGAAAATTAAAACAAACTCACCATTTGAACTTTTGAGCCAAAAAAACAAAGTTTACCCTCTACCGTTGATTGATCATTGTGGACAATTGGACCATCGAAATCGGAATCCGTCAGCTTCAGGTAATTCTACACCCTAAGCTCGTCAAATTAATCCAAACAAATATTAGGTTTAAGTATGAATTCAGTATTAAATAGCATCCAAAACTATGGCAGTGCGCATTCGCGGGTTGCTAAGAGGGAAACTCGCAAATACGCCTTATATTTGTGGGTTGCCTACCTAGACAGCCGCGAATGATCCGCGACCTACCTAAATAGACAGTCGCAAATACTGCGCAGTGGGAAAAAACTTAAAAATATGCAAGAGTTTTTAAATTTTGACATGGAAATACTGAATTCCATTGCTTGTATTTGCCAAGGTAAAATATGGTTTTGGAGTGGAGGGAAAGGGAGCACGAAATAATGGATCATACAGCGCTCCAAAGTACACCCACCGTATAAGCATTGCACCCACCGTATAAGCATTGAGGACTAGTGGTATGCTGAAATTCTTTTGTACATCGCCCATGTGGGCCAATGTCCGCATACTGGAGTTCATGGTCAATTATTGGGATCATGAGATGGGGATGTTCAATCTTCAAGGTGAGACCTTAGAGCTTACCATGGAAGACATATATTTCATTACCGGATTGTCACAACGGGGAGCACCGGTGAACTTGGAGGGAACTGGCAGGGGCGCTGACCCCTTAAGTGTCCAAAACTATGTAGACATATTCTGTACAATGGGCACTCAGAAGAAAGGAAGCAACGTTCTAATTGCAGACATCCAGGATTTTACTCTCCAGGTATTAGCTAGTACCATTGTGAGACTTGCAGGATCAACAGGATTACATATGGCCACCAGGAACCAAATGAGGGTGGCAATTGACTGTTTTAGAGGTGCTCTCTATTATTGGTGCTCGGGAGTTGCCCCCATTATGAGGAGGCAATTATCCAACTGCAAGAGAGGAAGACGCAAGAATTTTGGCTATGAAAGCATATTAGTGCCATTCTTTGAGAGAGAGTACCAGCCATGAGCCCTGCCATACCACTACAGGTCAGATCTCCACGTCAGCCAAGGCTGAGCCGGTGGGGAGACATCTTCCCCCGTCAAGGAGGAGGAGACATAGTACACAACGTATATGATGCTAACTTTTATACTTGGCGGGAACGACAGCTGCTAGCGCTGGAGCAGTTCCCATACGCCGGAATGGACTTTCGAGGTGACCTCGACCTTGTCCTCCCTCTAAGAGGAGCATGGGGAGAGATAGGTAAGTAATTTTTAATTTTTTATCATTATCAAATTTTTATGAATTTTTCAAATGATAGATATATACATATGTACAAGTCTTAATCCTATTTATGTGTCAAAATGCAGATATTGGACCAGTCCGCCCTAAAGGGAACCCTCGTATGTTCGTGCGTCCTATCGTGGGTGAGGATTAGGGATTGATCAGAGTACTAGAGGGGAAGCTATCCAGGATAACCCAAAGAGTACCAACCATACAGATAGAGTATATCCCTCCAACCATGCAGGAGTTTGTAGTTGGGGTTCCACCGGTTTGGCTACGTCTTTTCAGACGAGTGGTGAGAGCAATGCTCGTATATAGAGATGCGGTGGAGGCTGCCGAAGCCAAGGAGGCTGAGGAAGCCAGGGTGCATAGATATCATGGGGACCAAGGTGGTCCTAGTGACCAGGGCGGTCCAGCTTAGTTCTAGGGAATTTTGATGGACTATGATCCACATTTTTGTACTTTTTGTATATGACGGGATCTACGGATCAGACTCGACCTATCTACAGACATATATTTTACATATATATATA
>LPNX010612615.1:497118-551976 GCA_001517045.1 Pseudotsuga menziesii
CAAATAAACGAATTTGCATGAATTGACGTAATAAGATAGGATTTCATACCTGATAAGCTCGATTGAGCTAGGAAACCACCAACTAAGAATCCAAATGGACCTCAAGCTGGGTGATGCCACATGACAAAGCATCCCATAGGAGCTCAATTACAGCCCTATACTCAGCAACATTATTAGAAGCAGGACCAAGACAAGTGCCTCCCGTGGCAACAAGTTGTCCTGAGGGAGAATAGACAACCCATGCTGCCGAAGCCAGGTTACAAGTGTGACGGCTGGCGCCATCAGCGAAACCTATATACATTTCGGAAGACATCTGCAACAACCAGCAGATAATATAAAAAACAAAATGGACAACCTAATGTACATAAAAAATACATACACTAAAATACAAGAAAAAGTGCTAAGCCTAAGCGTAGTACTTCTTCAGGTAGAGCCCATTTCTAGGCTCAGGCAGCTTATTCCCATCATAATCAACTAATTCATATGCACCCTTACTTAATACCTTCAACATGACATAGGGTCCTAACCACATAGCCTTGAATTTTCCTTCCTCCAGAGGTTCTTAATCTTGGTCCCAAAGCAAGACAAGTTCCCCCTCAGAGAAAACCCTAGGTTTGACCATTTTATAATATTGAGATTTAACCCTATTTTTATGAGCCTGATTAGAAGTCAATGCATCTCTATGTTGTTCATCAAGGTGTTCTAAATGTACCAGATGTTCCTCAAGCTCAGTCATATCAGGTAACACATGAATGGCTATCTTCAAGGACGGGATTTCGCATTCAATCAGAGTAACTGCTTCCACCCTGTGAACGAGTTGGAAAGGGGAATAACCCGTGGCAGTCTTGACATTAGTTCTGTAAGCCCAAAGAGCAGGATATAACATGATGTGCCAATTAGAACAGGCTGCATCAATTGTCCGTTTAAGGATAGTTTTTAAAGTTTTGTTGACAGCCTCAACCTGACCATTTGCTTGTGAATAGTATGGAGAAGAATGTTCTTGTCTAAATCCAAGCATAGTAGTCAGTTTCGTCATCATGTTGTTTTGAAAATTACTTCCATGGTCAGTGACAATCACTTTGGGAATACCAAACCTTGCAATAATTTGATTGAAAACAAAGAAAGTTGTTGTTTCCCCGTTGTCTTTGAAAGTAGGCACCACCTCTACCCATTTCGTAAAATAGTCAACAGCAACAATGATGTATTTATGCCCCCCAGCCGAGACTGGGTTGCATGTCATGTAATCGATCCCCCATTTCATGAAGGGGCCTACCGAGACAACGGGAAATAACGGAGCAGGATGTGACTACATCTTCCTGGTGTAAACATGACACGGATGACAGCGCTTCACTGCTTCCACACAATATTTAAAGATCATGGGCCAGAAATAACCGGCATGCAATATCTTCTAGGCCATTGCTAACCCAGATAAATGACCCCCACATGCTCCACTATGGGAATCATTTAGGACAATCTCTGCTTCCTCATGAGTAAGGCAGCGACGCAAAATGGAATCTACCCCTCATCGATATAATGTATCTCCTATAATGAGGTAGTTCTTGGCATGAAGGCATAACTTACGTCGTTCCTCCCTAGAGGAAGTGGCAGGATACTTCAAAGTCTGGAGATATATAATAATATCTCCGTACCAAGGATTAGAGGTGGCTATCAAGAAGATGTGCTAATCTGGGAATGAGTCATCCTCAACCGCTACATTTTCTTCAGTGGAAAATTCTGCTATAAGCTTAGCAAAAACTAAGGACTTCTTAGACTTAGTGGACTGGAAATCCAAGTCAAACTCCTGGAGAATGACTATCCATTTGTTAAATTCCCCCCCAACATCCCATCGGGATAAAACATATTGGAACGGATTCACATCCGCCACTACTGTGGTGGTCCTCAGTAAAATGTAGTGACGTAACCTCTGCACAGCGTAGACAGCTGCTAAGGCTAATTTCTCGACGTGGGAGTATCTAAGCTCAGGTCTGGCAAAATCATGACTAATATAATAAATGACATACTCAACGAGCTTATCGTCCTCCTAGACTAGTACTACCCCAATGGTCGACTCTGACGCAGCCAAATATAATATGAAATCCCTAGAATAATCTGGTGGACGTAATAAAGGTGCCGATAGAAAAGCTTTTTTCAATGCCTCAAATGCAAGTTGTGTGGTTTCATCCCATACAAATGGAGTGTCTTGTTTGAGCAAGTGCATGAAACCTTTAGTGATCTTTGCATAATTAACGATAAAACATCGAAGAAAGTTAGACTTTCCTTGCAGGCTTTGAAGTTGCCTGAGAGAACGAGGAGGAGGTAGATTTACAATGGCCTCAACTTTCAATGGATCCACCTGGATGCCTCTAATAGAGAAAATGAATCCGAGTAATCTTCCTGACTCGATGCAGAATACACACTTGTGGGGATTCAAGCGAATTTTATAATATCTGCATCTCTCAAATATTAACCGTAAATGATCTGGATGTTGGATCCTCTTGCAATAATGTGCAGGCAGATCATCAAGGTATGGTTCGACAATGGCTTTTATGTCATGAAAAGCAAAGTTCATAGCCCGTTGAAAGGTAGCCCCAACATTTTTCAATCCAAAGGGCATTTTCTTATATGCAAATGTACCCCAAGGACAAATGAAAGCAGTTTTATGTTGGTTTTCCGGTTTAATTTGGATTTGATTGTAGCCAGAGAAACCACCCATAAACGAAAACACCTCACTTCCCTCACATGCATCTATGATCTGGTCAATAAATGGTGTGGGGTAGTTGTCCTTAGGACAGGATTTATTGAGGTCTCTAAAGTCTGTACAAACGTGAATAGTCCCTTGCTTTTTATCAACAGGAACAGGGTTGGACACCCATTCTGTCAAAGCTATGGGATATATGAAACCAGCTTTCAACAGCTTTTCAACTTCTACCTTCACAGTCGTCGCTTTACACGGGTTCACGGGTCTTAATTTTTGTAGAACTAGCTTGGCATCAAGATAGGTTCGGATTTCATGTTCAACAATAGATGGATCTATGCCTGGCATCTCCTCATATGACCAGGAAAAGATATCGCGGAATTCCTTAAAAAGGGCAGTATAGATGGAAATCTCCTTGGGAGAGAAGTTTGCACCTATATAGATGTTTTTCACGACATCTGGGTTCACAGAGATGTTAATAGGTATAGTGGCGGTAATGTTTGCCATATTCCCCTCGGCAAACACTCCTTCCGTAGGCAAAGTTTTGAGAGGTATATCAACATCTTCTGACAGTCTCACGTGAAACTCTTGGTTTTCTATCCTGCTTAGTTCTGGAAGAAAATAGGATCGATGATGAATATCCTCACAAATCTTATCACGTCCACTCATGGCTTCCAAAATAGCTTCATTGAAAGGTAGAACTGTGTCTAAGCAATCTATAGAATGTGAAGAGTTTTCCGCCCATGCGGGAAAATAGACTTCTTCTAGATCATCCGAGACTGTTAGAGGATCTGGAATGGGATCAACAGCATCTTGATTGATAGCTTGATAAGCCACCTCCACTGCCAATAAGGGCACTTCCGGTTCATGGGGAGTTGGGAGGACCCAAGGATCAGTCCTATCGACAACCGTAGAGATGGACTTCCCCACACTAGTAGAACCAATGTAATTAACCGGGGATGGAAGATCAAATGTTCCCATCAATGATGTGTACATTCCAGCCCCCAAGCTCTATGCAGCATGTTTGACCTGATCAACCAATGGCATAGCGGACTCATTAGACTCTAAATGGCCTTTTCAGGTAAAATCAAGTTGATTAATAGTAACCAACTTGCCCTCATGTGGAAAAACCACTACACGAAGAATGGCCGATGCAATAGAGGACATAGCATAATTCCAACTCCTTCCCAGAAGTAGATTGTATTCCAAAGGAGCATCAATCACTTCTACTTCAACAGACACTGCTTTGCCTGCTAACTTAATCTCGAAAGCTGGTAGGATACCATGCGGACGGAAAGATCTTCCATCAAAAGTAGTAAGCAAAGTGTTTGATGGGACCAGCTCTGGGGATCCAAGAGCTTTCCAAAAGGTCAAGGACATAACACATGTAGAGGCCCCCTCATCAACAACTGCCCTTCCAATGGTCTTACCACCATGGACGACATCTATTGATAGGGCTACATGGTAAGGGAGGCGAATTTTAACATTAGACAAATGAAATTTCGCCATGAGACTCGAAGAGTCCATGCTGCCTAAATCTTCTAAGAGGGCATCCTGCTGAGCGGGACAACTCTGTAACACCTCTAAAGCTAACATTGCACAAGGGGTTTGAGCTAAGTCTTCAACCACGGAGTAGTTTGAAGCAACCCTAGCATTAGGGTTATGCAAGGTCTTCTTGAAGACACCTTTCGGTATCTTCGGCATAGTTTCAGCAGGTTTCTCTATCATGAGAGGGTTCAAAGTTTCTCCAAGTGTATCTATCAAACACCCTCCCCAAGGCCTATATTTATATGGAGGAAATAAGGCAGTTTTGAAGGTTGAGGAGGTTGATACAGTTAAGAGGATTAAGTTAAATGGCTTAACTAATCTCATATCATCGCGTGTTTTTATTTTTAAATGTCAAGGGACATATTTGCGGGTATGTAGAAGGACAACCCGTGAATGATCCGCGAGTTTCTATAAGAGCAACCCACGAATACATCCATCCGTGACTTGCAACAACCGACACTCACAAATGATGCGCGAGTTGCATATATGGAGAGTCGCGAATACAACTTAACATAGCAAAATGGCAAAGTAACCAGCTGGATGGAGGAGAAATGTATTTTATAATAAACCAACCTATAGTGTTTTGGGAAAATCTCTATCCATAGATGTCCTTTTGTGTGCCAACATGAGGGATGTCGGCACTCAGACGGAGAGGTGTCATTCAGGTGTATAACAGGTAGTTTCATAATAGATACACCTTAATATTTCAAAAAAATATGACTGAGATTTCCCATTTCACGGGACACATTTCCCCTAGACAAGGAAGGAGGAACATAACCCCATGATTAATGATCCCAAACAAAGAAACTCCAGGCGAGGGGACACCCACACCAAAAGAAAAATCCCCCCCAAAAGGAATACTCAATATTAAAGTATTACTCTCCATAAGAAAGGAGTTCATATGAACTGACATACCAGATGTGGGCCATGAAGATGGAACATAAAAAGTTGTACCACCACTCGAATTCCCACCCCCACACGCAAAAGAATTAAAACTAGAACTAGGGGCTAATTAAGGGAGATGGGATACCCCAACATAAGGAGTATAATGGTGAATATGACCACTCCCAAACTAATATGCAGTATAGGATGTTTGTGTTCCCCCCATCCTTATATCGTAAGTACCACTAGAAACCATAATGGTGGATGATATTTTTCAATGATATGTTTGTCATGCCAAATGTATATGGGTTATAGGAAAATGGACATGACTGAGCATCTATGCCCGATAATCCTAAAGAGGAAGTGGGAACATAATTTGACGACTAAGGGAAATCAAAGGGGTTTGTTATGATAGGTCCAGATGCACTAGTGGCATGAAGACTAATAAACACAGGGGTCCCAAAGACCCATGAGGTATCCAATGAGGGATTCCCAAGGAATCTGCACCCTAATTCTGATGAAGGTGTTGGAGGAAACTCTAACATCTCAAAAGTAGTGCTCATGATCAAAATTCTTTCGAGTTCTCTATGTGATAAAGAATGACCACCTATATCATATCTATGCCTCTTGTAAATAATTTGTAAAGGGTGATTAAGTTGTAATACTACTAAGAGATGAGAATGGTTGAAATCCAAAACTTAATCCACTATGAATCCAAAGAAAAAGTCTCAAATAATAACGATCCCTAAGTTTGACTAATGAGCACAGAGCATATCTATAGAGAAGCTAGGATAAATACATATAAACAAGGAAGATGGATAAAGGAGTTCCCAATATATAGTAGGTATGTCTCACCTAGGAGATTCTTGAGACTCCCATACACTATAAGAGGAGGTGTGTGACTCATTTGAAAGGCCCCCATATTCAACACGTAAAGTGATTGTTCTTTCCGACCACTACTGAACCACGACACTCACATAATAAACCCTACAAGTATCCCTTGTGATACCTAGAAAAAAAACTATGGTCACCTCGTACAACCAAATGATTAGGAGGAAAATCAGAGGAAGGATCCACCATATGGGAAGGGTAGCTAAGCCCAAAGCTCAAGAAGCATTGAAGTACCTCAACAACCCCTAGATACGAATATAATCAGAGAAATATCTCTAGCATAAATAAAATATATTGGAGGGTTATATCCATAACCAATGTTCATGTTTCCTCATGATTGAATCTCGTGTAAGAGGAGATTCATGAAAACAACACTTATACCAAGGATTTCTCCACTCCTTGATAGACACCTAGTTGTTTTAGTTTTATGGTCTTAGATAATTTTATTCACACAATCTTATTCCAAGACTATAAAACCTAAACTTGTTGGTAAACCCTAGAAAATGAAATATTTCTAATCAATTTTAAGTTAAATTTTAATTTTAGTGGGTTGTTTATTACTCAAGAGGATATGGTCGTGCAACTAATGATGTTTATGACTCAACAAAAATAACGATGCACACTTGAAAACATTACTAAGTGCTAGACTTGTTTTCCAAATAAAAATGGTACGCTACTAAATGAACTGTACACAAATGGTCTCTTTTTTTTTCAAATTCCGATGCAATATTTCCAATATAAATCCTAGACTAATGCCATTCCAAGAAAAAATACCAATGCAAGTGTTCTTTCAATGAAAAATGCAATAATGCAAATAAACATGCAAATATGTGAATATTTTTGTATTTTCAATATAAATGAATGAAAATGAAAAATCGAATCACAAAAATCTTAGACCTGCAAAAAGTATAAAGAGACAAGAAAATCAAGACCCTAAGAAATCATGACTCATGCACTAAAAGAAAAACCAAAAATGAAAAAATGAAAAGAACAACTTTTATAAAAAACTAATAAAAAGAGAGATTAAAATCACTATAAATAAAGTTAACAGATAACATAGGAACCCAAGAAGACTCAACAACATTCACAATTCACCCAAAAGTCATCCCAAACAAGGAACAATCCAAAACTTGAAATGTACGCGACTATCAGGGAAAAATAAGTGTATGTACACAACCGATACACAGGCATCTCATGTGTACACACAACTATCAAAATGGTGACCTGCATATATCAAGCAAAGAGGAAAAAAAACAAGAGTGACATAAATACTCAAAGAAAAAGAGATAAATTCAAGAAAAAATTCACCCAAAACACCCCAACAAAAAGGAGGCTTCTAGAATGGAGTTGTCAATTCTATTACAGAGAAAATATTCCTATGGCTTGGGGTAGACCACAATAGATGGAGTGACACCATAAATAAACTCTAATATCAAATATTCCATATAAATGTAAATTTCTAACAACAAAATATAGGGTCCATACCTCAACTGAGCATTTGAAGAAGACCATCGTTGAGCTTTTGTTCCAATGATTGTCACCTACAACTTGTCCTCAACAACAAATGGATACAATAATATATATATGTATGTATGTATGTATGTATGTATGTATACATATACATATATATATATCCATATATGTGTGTGTGTGTTATCTTATAATATATCATAATCCATTTAACATGTATAAAACAAATATACCCATGGAAATTAACATAAACATTTACACATGAATTTGGACAAGAAAATAGTATTTCTATTGATATAAATAATAGAATCACATAGTGACAACCTCTATCGACAACTCATTGAAATAGAGAAACTAAGTTCCTACACCAATTCAATCCTCCATACAAAGGCAAGCACAAGGAGTAAATGAGTTCCTCCTTAACAAGATTCAGAGAGCTTGGGAGATGAACATAAGGAGTTCAATCCAACAAGGACCAAGGGATGAAACTTCAAGGAAATATAAGTGGGGAAAAGTTTTGTTTTAGTTTCCTTACCCTCAAAGTTTCTCTCATTCCAATGCTACACAATGGCTCAATATCTATCCCTCAAATGGGAGATTAGAGGGTCAAATCAAAGCATTTTAGAGCATATGTAAGGTTAGATCCTAGTATTCAATAGATGGACTATATCCTAACACCAGTTCGGTTTTTTATAATAGTCCCTAACATAAATATCTTCTATTTCTAGTTCATCCTCTTCACTACCTTGAATTGCATTAGTTCCCACAACTTGAAGATTAGATTCAACCATTAGATTAAATTATCAATGTCCATTAATCAACTTGGTATACCTTATTACCATGTTGTTTTTTTATATTTTATTAATCCATTCGTCCCACCTACCATATTCATTTGGTTGACACAACATTTCTTTTATTGAAACATAAGGTACAAAGGCCATGAATTTGTACTGTAGAACATATTCCCTAAATATTTAAGAACTTTGGCTAATGTAGAATATTGATTCTCCATGATGTTATATTTGAGCTCAATAGATTTGAGAAATTTGTTACAAAAGGAAATGTGTTTCTAATGACCTTCCTTGTTTTTATGTACCAAAACAATAACTATTTTGCACTCTGAGGTAAATGGAAATATCATTAAATATTTACCATATTAAGGGATAATTAGGATCATAGCTTCTCCCAAATCATTCTTTATCATTATAAATGATCGGTTAGCTTCATCATTTCATTACTATTAGAAAATGAGAGATACATGACCAAAAAAACGACCAAAATCTAAATATAAATGACCACTTTTGATTTGGAGACCACTAGTCGAAAATTAGCGGTCACTAATCTCGCGACCAAAAAAGTGGTCATATTTAACTTTGTTATTTATATCTTTTTTGTGTGGTCATTCATTTGGTTGTACATTTGGTCATTCATTTGGTCATTAATTGTCACAATTAATGGCCAAATATATGACCAAATATACGACCTAATATTTCACCCAATATATGACCACATGATATGCTATAAACAACCAAGATAAATATGACTACATGTTTGTTCGTGTGATCAATGACCACTAATTTTCCACCAGTGGTCATCATTTGATCATTTATAAGCAAATTTTGGTCATTTTTTGTCACTTATCTCTCATATTTGCAGTGGTAATTTATCTCTTTTAGTGTTCATTTTTTATTTTTGGTCATTTGTAGTCATTTTATTTGTGGTAATTGTTAATTAATATAAAATACCAATTTATTCATTCATATATGTTCATTATTTATTAGTAATTTTAATGGTGTCCAATATTATATTAGTCAACATAAATTTTTAGTAATATTGATATTGTCTAAATTAAAAAAAAACATATGATAATCATGCTCATCTAATACACATGTGAATCATGCAAATTCACAATATTAGTGAATTACAACACTAGATAATATCAAGTACCAACATATAATATTCAACCACGTAAATTATATTATAGGAAATATCAAGTATTACAATAAATATGAATTTCCAACTGAATATCCAGTAATGGACTACTAGTCCATAACAAATTTTGTCTCCATACATTACATTAAAATCATCTACAATGTCGATGACTTTTGAAAATATTACAATGGCCACTTAGTGAATCTCCCCCTTCCTTCTTTCAATGATAAGCACTTGCATCATCTTGGCACATTCCCTGAAAGAACAAATAAACATAAAAAATTAATGAATGATGACCTTTAAATAATCAAATCAATTTACAAGAACATAAAGAACAAGTTAGCAAGTCCATAACAAATACCAAGATTATAATGAATGTTATTGAAAATTTGAAAGTACAAATATGTAGAAACCATAAATTATGAAATAATAACTCACTTTGAAGAATATTGTAGTTGTCTCCAAAGAAATATTGACAATAGGCCCAGAACGTTGGATATATTTTCCAAGGAAGTCATTCTATGCTTCAAGTAAAGCTCTTTCTCTCAAAATTTGTTGCAGGAGCATAGGTGTTGAGTAAAATATGCACTATCTAATTCAACACGTAATTGTCAACCTGGGAAGGTAGTTTGTGAGATGCAAACACTATATGTGCAGAAATAAAGTCTAGATTGTTCTAGGCTATCCTAACCTATACTAGTGCAGACTGATATTTTAATTGAAAATCACAACAACAACCTCGAATTACCACATCTAAATGATATTCTAAGAAGACTTACTAAGCTTTAATTGCAAATTTATTATGCGCTTTTACACTTAAGGGAAATGAAATGAACTAAAGAAATGGAACTAACAAAGTCTAAACTAATGATAAGCTATGTAAATGAAGATGAATACCTGATTATAAACTTAAATGAGAACTGAAAATGTAATGGTAAATCTATTTCAGAAATAAGATAAAGTGATATTTAACCAATTCTATGATAGCATATTAAATCAAGCAAAGAATAATTTTAATTAAACTTACAACCTAATTCCCTCATGCTCAAAATCGACCACTCAATTATTTTTGACAATGAAACATAAAGTATATCACAAAATGACGAAAGAAAACATGTTACATATTATATATTATAAAATGAACTAATACAACAAATGAAAACAAATTACATATTACAAACGAATTACACTTACCAAATTACATACATAAAAAAAATCCACACTTGAGAATATAAATATATTTACAAACTACACGATATCCCAAACATATTTTTTACATATCGTCGTATAAACATTTAAATACAATACAAAGGTTGTATTTTGAAAAGGTAATTTATTCATATGTAAATTAATTGATGACATAGAAATTAAAAATCACTATATAACAACATCATGGAGTTATGTAAATCAAAACACTCAGACGGCTTCAATTGACAATACAACTATAAAATGAATTTTCATTGAGTTTGAATGACGGTGAATACAATTCGAAGGAGCGGTTTTGAAGAAAATTCATTCACGACGATGAATTTAGAACATTCATTCAGAATGTGTATTTATTGATGAAAATGCTCTCTTGATTTTAAACAACTTAACAAGTTACATACTTAACTAAGACTGATGAGATGATGTACAGACACGATATGTAATCATTTCTTAAATAACATAACAGTGAAAATCACACAACTAAAACATCTTTTGAGCATTCGGTTAATGAGGATAGGAAAATGTGGCTATGAGAAACAAGAATTCTTGTTCTAAATGTAATCTAGCTGACAAAGTTTATACATCTATCTACAAAAAAGGAACTGAATTTAAATCAATCTATGTAATGAAATGACATATGAAGTACTGGAAATGGGTATGGGTTCAAATCCTAACTATCTATAGAACAGAATAAAATGCTAGAGAATTAACTTATGCCCTAGCTAACTACTTCTACATAAACAAACTACTTAAAATTCTGGAAATAAACTATAATTCTGTCAAAATGCGAACAAAGTGTTGAAAGACAGTCTGTGCAAAAGCGTGAATGGAAGGCTGAGAAACAAACTTAAACGAAAAATGTGAATGGTCATCCGGATGGATTCTAAAGATATACATTGCAGAAAAATGTAGGAAAATTACAATTTATAAACAACAAAACATCATCTATAGGAAAAGAAGATATATGCATACAAAAACGAAGTAACTTATCTGCACAAAAGAAGCAAAAACAAATTATATGAACAAGGAATTATGTTGTTGCTGAGGGGCCCTTCTGAAGAACAGAGGTTGTTCCACGCTAAACTGGAAACAAAATTAACGATTCAACAGAGCTTTTATATTAATATCAGAATTAAAGTTTACATACGTTTTTCCTCCCCCGTTTTCCTTATTTATCAACCTAATGCGTATTTATATAAGTTTTACAATGGGAGAACAGCTCGACCCTTTCAGAGGTCGACCTCTCTAAAAATAGAAGGTCTTAAACGGTGGAGAAACAACAAATTAAAACGCATAGGTTGTTTTCCTCATTTCATGTGTGTTGGTTCCTTTCACGTGAAAAACATATGTGTTGGCAGGCTCGGTGAGTGGGAACATGGATCTTCTCAAACAAGGGCTCACGAACCATAAGGGACACATTGCCAACAGAACTCACATCATTGCTGATTTTTTTTGGGGTCATGAGTTTAGTTTGTGGTTGAGTTTTGTTCACTGCATCACGATCCATTCTCAAGGTGTGTGAATGTTAATATTTCTTTTACGACCTATTCACATCTTGCAAATAAAACATAAAACTATTAGATTAAAACCAAATCAAAATTCATCTGGTTACAAGTGGATGCTTTTATAGTCAACACACATTCCATTTCATATGTGTTTCATATATTAATTAAGTGATACAATTATGTTTAAAGTGTTATGTGAGCTGGAAGGAAATTAAACTATTTCATGTTTCATTACTTTGTCTATTCTTTTATTCACTTTAACTTTTTCATATTTCTTGTTTTATTAATTTGTCATTATTTCAATTCATTTGAATAATTAACCATTTTTCATTTTCTATGATTAATATATCAAGTGTATTTTCAAATTAAAAAGGTAAAATAATAATATTTAAATATATTCCATTTTTAATTACTTTAAGACTGCAAATTAATGAGACAAAGTTTTAACATCAACCCATGATTCAAGTTATGTATGTACAGGTATTTAGAACTTAGCAAGAATCGGGAGATACAAGATCAATGGGAGCCGAAAGAAAAAGGAAAGCCAAACTTAGTGAACCAATAAGGAACATGTCATCAAACCTAGTGCATAATTCAAAGTCAGGTGAAGAGCTGAATGAAATCTTAGATGAAGTATTGAAATGTTTATGATTTACACAATATTGGATTTAATACATTAAAAATAACATATTAGGCTCTCACTTTAAATTTATGAGATTTTAAAGTAAAATATAGACTTATTGAACGTAGATGTGTTAAATCATGGTAGTTAGGATGGGAAATTAATGCAAATAACAACATTATAAAAGACAATTCCGGAGCCCAACACTCCCCCAGGCCAAAGGTATGACATGTTTGTGTGCCATGAATGAATTTGAAGTGGTCTTTCATTTATTTAAAAACTATGTTTGATCATCAATAGTTTATAGAAAATCTTCAGCAAAACTAAGCCAACTTTATTACTGCATGAAAACTAGAAATTAGAAAAAAATGTTATGTTAGGAGATGACCAAAATGACTTCATATTATTTAAGATTTATTAATACATACAATTCTGCCAACTAGTAATAATTCATGCTTGTGAAGACCATATAAATCGAGACTCTCTTCCCTCTCCCCCAGACTGAAGGTATCGTGTCGTGAATGAATTAAGACTGGGTTAAAATAGAAAACATGAGGGTATATATAGTCTGTAAATCCTATAGGAAACCATTCATCCTTGCTACTTCTCAAAGGTTTTATCGTCATCCAAGTAATTATGGTCATAGTTCGCATTTCAAGCTCATTAGACTCCTAAGTGTATGGGTCCCACTTCTAGGATAGTGATATTCTAGGTATAGTATGAATTAAACAACAGGGTCTTAAAGGAAACTTACAAACATTCTCAAATGGAAGATTGATGGAGTGCATTTTCTTTAGATAAACCATAGATACATTCCTCTAGTAGACCCACAACCACCTTTATTATCACAGAGTCATTTTCATATTTTCTCTCTCTCTCTTTTTTAGACTATTTTTCTCTATCTTTTTTAACAAGCTGTCCTCCCCAGGAAGATTCCCCTCTTTCAGTCAAGCTTGTTCAGTACCCCGTCAGGTTTACCTAGTCATACCACAGGCCGGTACCCACTTCCAGCAATCATGTTCAGTACCCTGACGAGTTAACCTCTTAAACGTGTTTTCATTTGAGGCTCGTGTCCCAAATATCCACTCCCTATATATATTCGGCAAATAGATTTTCCTATGAAAGAGTGGTGGGGGAATAACTTTGAAAACCATGTTACATGGTGGGAAGGTATATGGATTGGAGGACAGCTAGTCTCTTTTTATCATGGAACCAAAATAAAGGTTGCAAGAGGAATCTACTGAACCAAGGATAAACATGGTTGATGGATTTAGTGTAAAGTGGATGAAGCCATAAGATAATTAATGAAAGGTGTCTCTAGTCGCAAAAATCATCTTTTCATATAGAGTTATGGTAGTTTTCCCTCCCAAACTAAGAATTTAATTCACCCTTATGCTATCTTGTATTAAAGATGCTTAAATAACAAAATTTGATAATGAAGCTAGGAATTACGAGTGGCCCCTAGGTTTTATATAGAATTTAAACTTATGACAAATCCCCATGGTATCTAAAATATTGTCTTTGATCAACTTGTTACATTCAGAAATATGCATCTATGAAAAGAAATAATGATAGAAAATTGTTCCAGTTTAGTTATTGACATCATCTTCTTCTTTAGTTCTTTTATTTGCAAAAGAAAACAAGGAAAAGAGAAGTTGCATTATTCCCTAAACTAAAAATGCAAATTTTTATTCATATGCATATTTCCCTACCCTAAGAAGAAATAAAACATGTTTATTCAAGTATATGAGTTTTTCCAATGAAACCAAGTGCGAAGCAATATGCGAATTGTACCTTTATACACATATGAAAATGTTGTTGCAGTGATTAACTAGATGTGGTAGTTCAACCAACTTACTTGTCTTGGCATCAAATGGTGTCGAAGGAAGGAACGATATTGTGGTCGAGTTACCTCCAGAAACCATCTTTCGATGTAGTCTCGGTACTCATCTTCCTTCACTATGTCATATAGACCCTCTTCTTTTAGTTGAGCAGTTGTTTGAGCATATGATGGATCTGTTAGCTTGCATGTAGAGAACTCTTAATTTCTGGTTGCTCTCCCTCAGATGTAATCCCCAATGTATCAGCTTATTCTACATTTTTACAAAGAAAATCCTTTTGTATTTCTTGGGATTTTGGTTCGTCTGTCATTTCAGGAGTAGTTCATAAGCTCTCAACTTCTGTCAAGATATGCTCTTCGGTAGAGGTCGAGACTCCATATTTTTCTAGGATTCAAGAGAGTTCTCCCATACTAATGAGAAGCTTTGAGTCCATTTTATTGGTTGGTAGGTCCTACTTCTCACAAGAATTAGTCTTTGGGGTTCTTACTACACCCAAAAAATTATGTGTTTTTGAAAGACTGTCTACCACTAAAACTAATCTGCGAATTAAATGCAACACACTAAAACACCTACATGAAAATAACTTGCGGAAAGTAAATACACACAAATATACAGAAATAAAATCACACTTGCATAAGAGTAAATTGTAGGAAAGTAAACTACTTAGATTTGCAAGGCACACATACATGAAATTAAACTATAGAAAAGTAAATTATATACATTTGTGAAAAGAAAAGTACACCTAACTATGAGAAAGTAAACTACTTATGTTTGCAAAAAGTAAACTTAAGAGAAGTAAATCAAACTTTGTGTGAAGTAAACACACTCGTGCGAAAAATGAACAACAAGGCTTTGGGGCACCCCACTATAGTGGATGTGCAGGTTCTTAACTCTCATCTTACCATTCTCCCCTCCCCCTTGTTGTGTAATGTAAAGGAAACCTATCTACCCCTATCTTCCTAGACTCCAATCCCTTTAGCACCTCCCTGGCAATGACGCCAAAATGTTGAGTAAAATATGCACTATCTAATTCAACACTTAATTGTCAACCCGGGAAGGTAGCTTGTGAGATGCAAACACTATATGTGGAGAACTCAAAGTCTAGATTATTCTAGGCTATCCTAACCTATACTAGTGAAGACTGATCTTTTAATTTAAAATCACAACAACAACCTCGAATTACCACATCTAATTGAGATTCTGAGAAGACTTACTAATCTTTAATTAAAAATTGATTCTGCACTATTAGACTTGTGAAAATATCATCATATGCAGTGAGTGTTAATGTAAGGAGGAAACTGCATTTATGCTTTTAAAGCTCAAATGCAGTTTCCTCCTTACTATTAGACTTACTGGAAATGAAATGAACTCAAGAAATGGAACTAACAAAGTCTAAAGCAATGATAAGTTGTGTAAATGAAGATGAAAACTTGATTATAAACTTAAATTAGAAATGAAAATGAAATGCTAAATCTATTTTAGAAATAAGATAAACTGATATTTAACAAAGTCTATGATAACATATTCAATCAATCAAAGACTAATTTTAATTAAACTTACAACCTAATTCTCTCATGCTCAAAATCGACCACTCAATTATTTTGACAATGAATCACAAAATATGTATATAAAACACAAATTATATCACAAAATGAAGAAAGAAAACATGTTACATATTATATATTTTAAAGTGAACTAATACAACAAATGAAAACAAATTACATATTACAAAAGAATTACACATACCAAATTACATATATATAAAACAAAATCCACACTTCATAATATAAATATATTTACAAACTACACGATATCCCAAACATATTTTTTACATATCACCGCATAAACATTTAAATACAATACAAATGTTGTATTTTGATAAGGTAATTTATTAACATGTAAATTAGGTGACGAAATAGAAATTAAAAATCACTATATAACAACGTCATGGAGTTCTGTAAATCAAAACACTGAGATGGCTTCAATTGACAATACAACTATAAAATGAATTTGCATTGATTATGAATGACATTGAATACAATTTGTAGGAGAAACTTTGAAGAACATTCATTCACGACGAGGAATTTAGAACATTCATTTAGAATTTGTATTTATTGATGAAAATGCTCCGTTGATTTTAAACAACTTAACAAGTTACATACTTTACTAAGACTCATGAGATGATGTACAAACACGATCTGTAATAATTCCTTAAATAACATAACAATGAAAATCACACAGCTAAAACATCTTTTGAGCATTCGGTTAATGAGGACAGCAAAATGTGGCTAAGAGAAACAAGATTTCTGATTCTAAATGTAATCTATCTGACGAAGTTTATACATCTATCTGTAAAATAAAAACTGAATCTAAATCGATCTATGTAATGAAATGAAATATGAAGTACTGGAAATCGATATGGGTTCAAATCCCAACTAGCTACAGAACATAATAAAATGCTAGAGAATTAATCTATGCCTTAGCTAACTCATTAAAGGAAATTTCAATTTAAAATGGGCTTTCCAAAAATAATGCAAATTCCATGTCATCTTGTATTAGCCAATCAATAATTCTTTAAAATTCAAAAAGGGAGCATCTCTTAAACCATTTTTTAATATAAATTTGGGGATATGTATCATAAAAGAAATACTTTTTTTGTTCGTATTTTCGACATATATCCCTGTGTTTTTACTCAAATTTTGATCGAGAGAGCTCGATGGATGCGGAATTAAATTCCACATCCAACGAGTACCCACTTGGCATACTTTCGACGAGCCTTGCTACCCCAAAAATAAGAAATACATGGAAAAAAAAAAACGTGATGACGACATCATCATCACATTTTTTCAGGTATTTATTATTTTTGGGGTAGCAGGGCTCATCAAAAGTATTTCGGGTGGGTACTCGTTGGATGCCAAATTTAATTCTACATCCAACGATCTCTCCCAATCAAAATTTGAGTAAAAAAACAGGGAGATATATCGAAAATACAAACAAAAAATTAGTTTTTCCTTTTCTTCCTCAAAAATTAATAAATAGTATTTTAACTATTATTTTAATAATTTTCCTTAGGAGGCCCATTTTGAATTAAAATTTCCTCTAATTACTTCTGCATAAACAGTCTGTTTAGAATTATGGAAATAAACTATAATTCTGTCAAAATGCGTAGAGAGTGCTAAAAGACAGTCTGTGCAAAAGAGTGAATGGAAGGATGAGAAACAAACTTCAACGAAAATGTGAATGGCCGGCTAGATGATTCTGAAGATATAAATTGCATAAAAACTAGGAAAATTACAGTTTATAAACAACAAAACGTCATCTACAGGAAAACAAACCATGTGCATACAAAAATGAAATAACTTATCTGCACAAAAGAAGCAAAAACGAATTATATGAACAAGGAATTATGTTATTGTTGTGGGTCCTTTCTCAAGAATAGAGGATCTTCCATGCTAAACTGGAAACAAAATTAATGATTCAGCACGGATTTTATATTAATATCAATATCAAAGTTTACACATGTTTTTCCTCCCCCGTTTTCCATGTTTCTCAACCTAAGGCGTCTTTATATAAGTTTTACAATCGGAGAGAAGGTCGACCCTTTCAGTGGTCTACCTCTCTAAAAATAGAAGGTCTTAAACGCTGGAGAAATGACCCATTAAAATCACATGCCTTTTTCCTCATTTTGTGTGTGTTGGTTCCTTTCGCGTGAACAACATATGTGTTGGCAGGCTAGATGAGTGGGAACGTGGATCTTATCGAACAAGGGCTCATGAACCATAAGGTCCACATTGATAATAGAACCCACGTCATTGTTGATTTATTGTTGGGTGCTGAGTTTAGTTTGTGGCTGAGTTTTATTTGGTGCATAACCATCCATTCTCATGGTGCGTGAATGTTAATATTTCTTTTACAACCTGTTCACATCCTGCACATAAAACATAAAACTATTAGATTAAAACCAAATCAAAATTCATTTGATTATAAGTGGACACTTTTATAGTCAATGCACATTCCATTTCATATGGGTTTCATATATTAATTAAGTGATATGATTATGTTTAAAGTGTGCTGTGAGCTGGAAGGAAATTAAACTATTTCATATTTCATTACTTTGTCAATTATTTTCTTCACTTTAACTTTTTCATATTTCTTGTTTTATTAATTTGTCATTTTTTCAATTCATTTGAATAATTAACCATTTTTCATTTTCTATGATTAATATATCAAGTGTATTTTGAAATTAAAAAGGTAAAATATTAATATTTAAATATATTCCATCTTTAATTACTTTAAGACTGCAAATTAATGAGACAAAGTTTTAACATCAACCCATGATTTAAGTTATGCATATACATGTATTTGGAACTTAGCAAGAATCAGAAGATACAAGATCAATGGGAGTTGAAAGACAAAGGCAAGCCAAACTTTGTGAACCAATAAGGAACATGTCATCAAACCTAGTGTTGAATTCAAAGTCGTGTGAAGAGCTGAATGCAAGGTTAGATGAAGTACCGAAATGTTTATGATTTGCAAAATATTTCATTTAATACATTAAAAATAACATATTAGGTTCTCACTTTACATTTACGATATTTGAAAGTAAAATATAGACTTATTGAACATAGGTGTGTTAAATCATGGTATATATGATGGGAAATGAATGCAAATAACATCATTATAAAATACAATTCTGGACCCCAACACTCCCCTAGACCAAAGGTATGGTACATTCGCGTGCCATGAATGAATTGGAATTGGTCTTTCATTTATTCAAAAACTCTCTTTGATCATCAATACTTTATTGAAAATGTTCAGGAAAACTAAGCCAACTTTATTACTGCATGAAAACTAGAACTTAGAAAAAAAAAAATATGTTATGAGATGACCAAAACAAATTCATATTATTTAAGATTTATTAATATATACAGTTCCACCAACTAGTAAAAATTCATGCTTATGAAGACCATATAAATCGATACTCTCTTCCCCCTCCCCCAGACCGAAGGTATGGCATGACGATGAATGAATTAAGACTGGGTTAAAATAGAAAACGTGATGGTATAGATAGTCTATAAAGCCTATAGGAAACCAGTCATCCCTGCTGCTTCTCAAAGGTTTTATCGTTATTCAAGCAATTATCGATAGAGTTTTCATTTCAAGTTCATTAGACTCCTAAGTTTATGGGTCCCACTTCTAGAATAGTGATATCCTAGGTATAGTATGAATTAGACAATAGGGTCTTAAGTGAAACTTAAAAACATACTCAAATGGCCGATTGATGGAGTTCATTTTCTTTAGATCAACCATACATACCTTCCTCCAGTAGACCCACAACAACCTTTATTATCACAGAGTCATTTTCATATTTTTTATTTCTCTTTTTTAACAAGTTGTCCTCCCCAGGAAGATTCCCATGTTTTAGTCAGGCCTATTCAGTACCCCGTTGGGTTTACCTAGTCATACCACATGTCGGTACCCACTTCCAAAGATCCTGTTCTTTACCCCGGTGGGTTAACCTCTTAAACCAGTTTTCCATCAGAGGTTCATGTCCCAAATATCCACTTTCTATAGATATTCGGCAAATAGATTTTCCTATGAAGGAGTGGTGGGGGAGAAACTTTGAAAAACATGTTATAGGGTAGGATGGTATATGGATTGGAGGAAAACTAGTCTTTTTTTATCATGGAACAAAAATAAAGGTTGCAAGAGGAATCTGCTGAACCAAGGATACACACGATTGATGGATTTAGTGTAAAGTGGATGAAACCATAAGATAATGAATGAAAGGTGTCTCTAGTCCCAAAATTTGTCTTTTCATGTAGAGTTATGGTAGTGTTCCCTCACAAAATAGGAATTGCATTCACCCTTATGCTATCCTGTAGTAAAGATGCTCAAATAATAGACTCTAATAATGAATCTTGGACATACGAGTGGCCTCTAGGTTTTAGAAAGACTTTAAACTTATGACAAATCCCCATGGTATCTAAAAATTGGTCTTTGAGCAACTTGTTACATTAATAAATATGCATGTATGAAAAGAAATAATGATAGAAAATTGTTTCGGTTTAGTTATTGACATCATACTCTTCTTTAGTTCTTTTTTTTGAAAAATAAAACAAGGAAAAGCGAAGTTGCATTATTCCCTAAACTAAAAATGCAAATTTTTATTCATATATTTATTTCCCTACCCTAACAAGAAAGAAAACATGTTTATTCAAGTATATGAGTTTTTCCAATGAAACCAAGTGCGAAGCAATATGCAAATTCTACCTTTATCCACATATAAAAATGTTGTTGCAGTGATTACCTGGATGCGGTAGTTCAACCAACTTACTTGTCTTTGTATCAAAAGGTGTTGAAGGAAGGAATGGTATTGCGGTCGAGTTACCTCCTGAAACCATCTTTCCATGTAGTCTTGGTACTCATCTTCCTTCACTATGTCATACATACCCTCTTCTTCTAGTTGACCAGTTGTTTGAGCATATGATGGATTTGTTAGCTTGCATGTAGAGAACTCTTTAATTTTCGGTTGTTCTCCCTCGGATGTAATCCCCAATCTATCAACTTCTTCTGCATTTTTAGAAAGAAAATCCTTTTGTAGTTTTTGGGATTTTGGTTTGTCTGTCATTTCAGGAGTAGTTCATAAGCTCTTAACTTCTGTCAAGTTATGCTCTTCGGTAGAGGTCTAGACTCCAGCTTTTTCTAGGATTCAAGAGAGTTCTCTCATACTGATGAGCACCTTTGAGTCCATTTTGTTGGTTGGTAGGTCCTATTTCACACAAGCATTAGTCTCTGGGGTTCTTACTGCACCCAAAAAAATTATGTGTTTTTTAAAGACTATCTACCACTAAAACAAATATGCAAATTAAATGCAACACACTAAAACAACTACATGAAGTTAACTTGTAGAAAGTAAACACACTCAAACATACTGAAAGAAAATCACACTTGCATAAGAGTAAATTGCAGGAAAGTAAACTACCTAGATTTTCAAGGCACACATACATGAAATTAAACTATAGGAAAGTAAGCTATCAACATTTGCGGAAAGAAAAGTACACGTAACTATGAGAAAGTAAACTATCTATGTTTGTAAAAAGTACACTTAAGAGAAGTAAATCAAACTTTGCATGAAGTAAACACACTTGTGCGAAAAATGACCAACAAGGCTTTGGGGAACCCCACTATAGTGGATACGCAGGTTCTTACCTATCGTCTTACCGTTCTCCCCTTCCCATTGTCATGTAATGTAAAGGAAACCTATCTACCCCTATCTACCTAGACTCCAATCCCTTTAGCACCTACTCAGCAACGATGCCAAACTATTGAGTAGAATATGCACTATCTAATTCAACGCTTAATTGTTAACCCAAGAAGGTAGCTTGTGAGATGCAAACACTATATGTGTAAAACTAAAGTCTATATTATTCTAGGATATCCTAACCTATACTAGTCAATACAAATCTTTTAATTGAATAAAACAACAACAACGTTGAATTACCACATCTAATTGAGATTCTTAGAAGACTTACTAAGCTTTAATTGAAAATTGATTCTACGTTATTACAATTACTGGAATGAAATGAACTGTAGAAATGGAACTAACAAAGTCTAAAGCAATGATAAGCTTTGTAAATGAAGATGAAAACCTGATTATAAACTTAAATGGGAACTGGAAATGAAATGCTAAATCTATTTCAAAAATAAGATTAACTGATATTTAACCAAGTCTATGATAGCATATTAAATCAAGAAAAGACTAATTTTAATTAAACTTAAAACCAAATTCCCTCATACTCAAAATTGACCACTCAATTATTTTCACAATTAAACATAAAATATGTATATAGAGCACAAAGTATATCACAAAATGACAAAATAAAACATGTTACATATTATATATTATAAAGTAAACTAATACAACAAATAAAAACAAATTACATATTACAAACGAATTATACTTATCAAATTACATACATATAAAACAAAAGCCACACTTTACAATATAAATATATTTACAAACTACACGATATCCCAAACATATTTTTTACATATCACCGTATAAACATTTAAATACAATAAAAATGTTGTATTTTGAAAAGGTAATTGATTAATATGTAAATTAAGTGACGACATAGAAATTAAAAATCATTATATAACTACGTTATGGAGTTCTGTAAATAAAAACACTCAGATGGATTCAATTGACAATAAAACTCTAAAATGAATTTGCATTGATTCTGAATGACGGCGAATACAATTTGAAGGAGTGGCTTTGAAGAACATTCATTCACGACGAGGAATTTAGAACATTCATTCAGAATGTGTATTTATTGATGAAAATGCTCTGTTGATTTTAAACAACTTAACAAGTTACATACTTAACTAAGACTGATGAGATGATGTACATACACGGTATGTAATAATTCCTTAAATAACATAACAACGAAAACCACATAGCTAAAACGTATTTTGAGCATTCAGTTAACGAGGACAAGAAAATGTGGCTAAGAGAAACAAGAATTCTTGTTCTAAATGTAATCTATCTAACAAAGTTTATACATCTATCTGCAAAATAGGAACTGAATTTGAATCAATCTATGTAATGAAATGAAATATGAAGTACTCAAAATGGACATGGGTTCAAATCCCAACTAGATACCGAACATAATAAAATGCTAGAGAATTAACCTATTCCCTAGCTAACTACTTCTTCTTAAACAAACTACTTAAAATTCTGGAAATAAACTAACTGTCAAAATGCGAACAGAGTGTTGAAAGACAGTCTGTGCAAAAGCGTGAATGGAAGGTTGAGAAACAAACTTAAATGAAAATGCGAATGGCCATCCATATGGATTTTGAAGATATAAATTGCATAAAAATGTAGGAAAATTACAGTTTATAAACAGCAAAACGTCATCTACAAGAAAACAAACTATATGCATACAAAAACAAGATAACTTATTTGCACAAAAGAAGAAAAAACGAATTATAGAACCAGGAATTCCATTGTTGCTAAGGGGGCCCTCTCAAGAATAGAGGATGTTCCACGCTAAACTAGAAACAAAATTAACAATTCAACAGAGGTTTTATATTAATATCAGAATAAAGTTTACACGCATTTTTCCTCCCCCATTTTTCACGTTTGTCAACCTGAGGTGTCTTTATATAAGTTTTATAATGGGAGAGAAAGTCAAACCTTTCAGTGGTCAACCTATCTAAAAATAGAATGTCTTAAACACCGAAGAAATGGCCCATTAAAACACATAGGCCATTTTTCTCATTTCGTGCGTGTTCGTTCCTTTCACGTGAACAACAGATGTGTTGGTAGGCTAGGTGAGTGGAAACGTGGATCTTCTCGAACAAGAGTTCATGAACCATAAGGGAAATGTTTCCAAAAAAACCCATGTCATTTCTGATTCATTGCTGGATCTTGAGTTTAGTTTGTGGCTGAGTTGTATTTGCTGCATCACCATCCATTCTCATGGTGTGTGAATGTTAATATTTCTTTTATGTTTTTGTTCACATCGTGCACATAAAAAATTAAAAATATTGGAGTAAAACCAAATCAAAATTCATTTGATTATAAGTAGACGCTTTTATAGTCAACACACATTCCATTTCATATGGGTTTCATATATTAATTAAGTGATATGATTATGTTTAAAGTGTTATGTGAGATGGAAGGAAATTAAACTATTTCATGTTTCATTACTTTGTCAATTCTTTTATTCCCTTTAATTTTTTCATATTTTTCTTTTATTATTTTGTCATTATTTCAATTCATTTAAATAATTAGTTGTTTTCAATTTTCTATGATTAATATATCAAGTGTATTTTTAAATTAAAAAGTAAAATAATAATATTTAAATATATTCCCTTTTTAATTACTTTTAGACTGCAAATTAATAAGACAAAGTTTTAACATCAACTCATGATTTAAGTTATGCATATACAAGTATACGAGACTTAGCAAGAATCGAAAGATACAGGATCAATGGGAGCTGGAAGACAAAAGCAAGCCAAACTTAGTGAACCAATAAGGAACATGTCATCAAACCTATCGCAAAATTCAAAGTCGGGTGAAGAGCTGAATTAAAGGTTAGATGAAGTACCGAAATGTTTATGATTTACACAATATTGCATTTAATACATTAAAAATAACATATTAGGGTCTCACTTTACATTTATGAGATTTTAAAGTAAAATATAGTCTTATTGAACATAGATGTGTTAAATCATGGTAGATAGGATGGGAAATTAATGCAAATAACTTCATTATAAAAGACAATTCTGGATCCCAACAAGAGGCTCAGGAAGATGAAGTCATCCATGACTTCATAAAAGTCAAATGAATTTCAAAACCTATGGTATTACACTTATGTAAATTGCTTTATTTTATAAAAAGATGAATAAATATGGATAAGGATAATCAATCAT
Organism: Pseudotsuga menziesii; assembly: GCA_001517045.1. NCBI lineage: Eukaryota > Viridiplantae > Streptophyta > Pinopsida > Pinales > Pinaceae > Pseudotsuga > Pseudotsuga menziesii. The sequence goes on from LPNX010612615.1 coordinate 522,154, forward strand.
TTCCATGTGTAAAATATAGGGCTAAGTTGAAGTTTGTTGATTAATTCTAGTGAGTCATTAGCAGAGTCATAAGTATCAATCCTATCTTCATGGATATGAGAAACATAAATATATTTTTATTTAAACACAATAAGCATACTTGTAGATAGCTTGATAAGCTCAAAGAGTTTGGGTAGATTGAGAGCTTAGTTTAGCTCATAGGTCTTAGGGAAGTTTGAAGAGGCTGGGAGGTTAGATCAAGAGGAAAAAGCTCAGAGTTTAGACTCTTGGAGCATACAGAGAGAGAGAGAGAGAGGTATCTATTTGTATTGATCTATCCATTGTATTTATGTTTAGATAAAGGACCATTATGAAATAAAATTGGATGTCTGTATATTTGGAATAAATTCCCTTTTGAATCATATCTTATGACCACATTGACTGTATGGTTAGTTGAATGGAGAAATTTTTTGAGTATTGACAAGGTTTGCAGATAGGATTCATTGATTTCGTGCGCAGGGGTACACCATGAGGTTCTACACAGTCAATCAATGATTTTTTGTGTCATCAAGTAGATCTACGGTGAAGAGAGATCTTGCTAATGAGCTTACAATGTCGATGGAGGAGATCAAAGGGTACCAAAGATCTACAGCTAGAAACAGATTTTGCAAACGAAATAGAAAGGAGGATAAAAAAGGAGTTGGATGTGAAATATGAAGCCAATCATTGCAAAGTCACTAGAGACTGATGGATGAGAGCGATCATTGAAATAGATCAATGGTCCTCAGCTATTTCGCAAAGAGAACTAGTGTGGACTAAGGAAATCCTAATGTGATGCAAAATTTCCATCAAATGTGGTTTAATGTATTTGAGGTCTACTGTTGATTAAAGTTGATAGAGATCTGATGAATGAGGATCATTTTGCTCGATGAAGTAGTAGGTGAGATAACAAAGAAGGATGAATGTGAAATTTTGATGAAATATATTTCATCGAAGGTTGAAGTCCACTCTTTAATGAGTGCTTGTGGGACCATCGGTCAAGTTGCATCGGTCAGGTTGGTTAAATTTAGTAGTTCTGCTAAATTAGAACCGAACTAAATCAAGTATCAGTTCATCTAAATACTGATACAAGGGAATCCTAGCATCAATTGGTATCAAAGCAGGAGAAAAGGGATTTTGCGTGAAGGTATGAGAGTGTGATCACAATAGTAATTTGTTTCTAAAAGGAGGAATTGTTAGATAAGAGTTTATTTTCTTGTATGAAAGAAAAGACCATATTTACTCCTAAGCTACTAACAAATTCAGAGCAAGTTATTATTGACTGGAAAGATGCATATCAGGGTGAAAAGAATTACATAAAGTGGAAATAAGTTGTGCAATACTAATTTCTAGGTTGAGGAATAATGTTCTTTGACGAGAATAAGGCAGAATGTTGATTTCTGAACAAAGAAATTAAGGGGAGATTGTGCTAAGGGAACCCTCACAATAGAGTGTTGTAGGAAATGAATGCAAGTGTTAATCCTGTAGAGAGAATAGTGAGTGCTCAAGGGTTCTGTGTGAGAACCAAGATATTGCCAATAGGTCAAGTAGGAGGAAACTTAATGAGGTGTTGAGAAGGGAGGATTGATTCCAGTTCATTATGAGTATGGATAAACTCATGGAGGTAGTGAAAAGGGTGATTGTTGATAATCAATTGAAAGGGCTCAAGAGGAAGCCATAACAGAGTAAAGGAAGATGCTAGTGCAGTTTGTGTCAAGAGGATGAGTCAAAGTAAAATTTAGAGAGAGATTATTGAGATGAAGGAAAGGATTAGTGTAGTGACAAAACTTTTGCATGAACAAGATACAGAAGACCAATATTATGGATGGAAATTGAAGAGGAAAGGGAAATGGCCTGTAAAATGGTTATGTGCTAGGAATCTCAAACACAAGCTTAGTGTTTGAATGAAGGAAGGGGGAAATATCAAAGCATATAAGCATGAGGAGGAATTTTGTGGAAATTGAATGCAAGATATAGAACAATTACACTCACAAAATTAACACCAAAGGAGACTAAAATTGAAGCATAACACTAATATGTATTGAATAAGTGTAAAATAGCCAACCTTATGAAGTAATAGGATTTTGTCATATATAATTACATGAGAGGTTCAAATGCATGAGGATTCCATTCGAAATAGTCAAAAAGCGGGATTACCAAAACTAGTCAACTCCTCTATACGTGCATAAGATAGTTTCCAAATCTAGGTAGATGCTCACGAACTTGATAAGTCAAGTGGGTAAGCTAAAGAGGGATGGAAATACAACTCATACATGCTTTTAATTGGAGAAAATGATGGAGGATGATGTGGGAAAAAAACAAGGCAGATACACCTAGTCTAGCTTTTTCTTTTTTCCTTAAATCAGCTATAAAACAAGGCATCTTTTCAGAAAAAATAGATATGTGCTTTGGAGAATCTGGAATAAATAAAACATGCTAAAATGGGTTTTCAGGATGTTTCTGATGTGCTCCATGACTCAGTTTTAGAATGTGTTAACTTCTAGGACATGTAGAAGGAAACTAGCATAGAATGGAATCTAAGAAACTAGGTAATAAGACATAAATGATTAAATTAATGTCTAATGTAGGTAACTATGGGTTGATTATTCTAACACCCCCCTTTAATCTTGAATTTATGAGTAAATATAAGAAAACTATAGGGCCTAGCAACAAGTCTTAGTCACCCTTTACATACTGCTTGTCCATACAACCAAGGAAAAAGGCAAAAATCCAGTGGGAAAAATCCTCCCTTAAACATGGAAATGAAAACAAACTTGAAAATCTTGTCATCAATCATGCTTCACATAATGATCAGCAATCCCCAGCAGTGATTTGAGATTGTTGAAGGTCTTCTCACAAAAAAATTTGGTGAATATGTATGCTACTTCTTCTGAAGATGCATAGAAGAGTAGAACAATGGTACCATCATGCACAAGCTGTCTGATGTAGTGCATATGTATCTCAATGTGCTTGGTTTGTTGTCTCTGAACTAGATCATTGCAGATTCGAATGGTGCTATGATTATCATAGTAGATAATAGTTGAAAACTCTGATTTGAAGCCACATTCTTCAAGTATCCCCTGCAACCACAAACATTGAGTTGCTGCATTTACAACTCCTCTATACTCTGGTTCTGCATATGAGAGTGCTATGGCACTGTGCTTCTTTCTTGACCAATTGATTGGACCTTCTACAAGCATGAACACATATATTGATGTAGAATTTTGATCTGTGTTGTCACCTTCCGAATCACTATCAGTAAACCCAATCAAATCAAGATCATATTTTTCTTTGTAGAAGATCCCATGAGTTCTTGTTCCTTGAACAAATTTTAGGATCCTTTTGGCTGCCCTCCAGTGGATCTCATGAGGATGATCCATGTATCTTGAAGCCACAATAACTGCATAATATAAATCAAATCTAGTGTGTGTAATACAAAGCAAACACCCAATCAACTTCCTATACAATGTATTGTTTACCATAGGAGAAGAACCCGCTTCTTCAAGCTTAACTCTTGAAAAGAAGGGAGTCTTGCCTTACTTGTAATCTTTCATGTTGAACTTGATGAGAAAATATGAAGCATAATTGGACTGATGTACTTTTATTCCATGTTGGGATTGTGCAATTTCAAGACCCAAGAATTGGCTCAACAATCCCAAATCTGTCATAGAAAATGCATGGTTCATTGCATCCTTCAAGGAGACAATCTCTTTCTTTAAACTTCCTGTAATTAGTAGGTCATCCACATATAAAAAATAATCATCAAAGAACCATGAATCAGCTTCAAATATACATTAGGATCAGACTTGCATTGAACAAAACTCAGTGACAGCAAAAAGCCATCAATCTTGGCATACCAAGCCCTGGGGGCTTACTTGAGCCCATACAATGATTTCTTTAACTTGCACACTAAATATGGATTAGAAACAAACCATTTAGGCTGCTACATGTAAATATCCTCAATGATATCTCCATTTAGGAAAGTGCACTTCACATCTATGTGATGTACTTCCCACTGCTTCGAAGCTGCAATGGCTAGAGCTAGCCTTATGGAGTCCATCTTTTCCACTGGTGCAAAGGTTTCATTGTATTCAATACCATGTACTTTTGAGTATCCCTTGGATACCAATATTCCATTATATTTCAAAGTTGAACCATCACCAGAAAACTTAGTCTTGAAAATCCACTTACATTGAACTAGCTTCCTCCGTGGGGGAAGTTCAACCAGTTCCCAAGTGTTGTTCTTCTGGAGCGAGATGAATTCTTATTTCATGGTTGTTTTCCATCTTGGATCATGTGCTGCATCTTCATATGTCTGTGGATCTAATTCAACCATCAGATAGTACTTCTCAAAAAATAGAGGATCTTTCACACAAAGGGCACTCTGAAATTGAGATCTAGTCCTCCTAGTGTCATTAGGATTTTCAGCTAGTTCCCCATCTGCATTCATGGTATTTTCTACCCATTTTGGTCTTGTAGGACTGTTAGGATCTGCAATCAAATCATCATTATCAGACATATCAAAATCAACACACTCATTAGTATCTTCACTTACAATCAATGGTTCTAGTGATGAAGAGGACTCTCTAACTTCAACTGCTGCTAAAGGATCTTCTTCGAACTGAACACTTATTTCAATGAAATATTTGGTAGTGCTCAAGTCTATTAGCTTGTACCCTTTTCAATATTTTGAATACCCAACAAATAGGCACTCTTTGCGTTGGGGTTTCAAATCCTTCCTCTTTTAAGTTGGAATTCTAGCCCAAACCTTTGAGCCAAAATTTTTGAAATGGGTCACATCTGGCTTGTGACCACTCTAAGATTCAAAAGGAGTAATACCATAAAGGTGCTTATGAGGCACCCTGTTCTATATTTATGATGCATAATTTATAGCCTTGGCCCAAAACTTTGGGGGCAAAGTATTAGCCTCCATCATGCAGGTTGCCATCTCCTTCAGTGATTTGTTCTTTCTCTCAGCAACACCATTTTGATGTGGTATGTAAGAGATCGAATGATGCATCTGAATACCTACATATTTGTAATACTGAATGAACCTAAACTTGACATACTCGCTACCGTTGTCAGATATTAGGATCTTGAGTTTCCTCCCATACTTTTTTTCAACCAAGGCTCTAAAGACTTTGAAGATGTCAAAAATTTCAGACTATTGCTTTAGGAAGTGAACCCAACAATACCTAGAAAAGTCATCTATGAAGGTCAGTGTATATTTTTCTTGACTCATGGACATATGAGGGAATGGACCAGAAATGTCACGGTGGATCAACTCAAGAGGTGCAGAGGTTCTCTCATGACTAGCTTTCTCATACTTGTGCTCTCGGTGTTTTCCTAGGATACAACCTTGACAGACTCCCTTCAAAACTTTGATCTTTGGTAACCCTATGACCATATATTTTTCACTCAAATAAAAAATATAATTGTATTTAAGATGGCCAAATATTTCATGCCAAATCTTTCTTTCTTCATAGCATGAACCAGAATAGCAAAGGGGTTTGAGTAGGGTAGAAAATGGAAAAACTTGTATACCTTCGAAGTGTGATCAATAACACCTTTTGCTATGACTTTACCATTCAAAATATCGGTGATTTTAACATCATCAGGGGAGAATATGACCTTATTTGGAGACCCAATATGAGTCATATGATACACTAAAAAGAGATTAGAGGAAAGACCTTGAACATACAACACATTATTGAAACTACCATGGTCAAGATCAATCCTACCCTTCCCCAAACTGTCAGTGAGAGAGTCATCTCCCAAAACTATTGGTGGACCTTTCGACATGTCAAGAGAGGAGAATGTCTCTTTTGTCGAAACCATATGTCTAGAAGCTCCAGATTCTATGATGAAGATAGGTGAGCTTGATGTGCCAGCAACCAAGGCATGTACTCTCTCTCTCTATCCTCTGAATTTGATCATGCTTCCCTCTTCTTTGAGCAATCAAGAAGGGAGATGTTATTCTTCTCCAAGTGTTGGGTCAACATGTCAAATTTCTTCTTCATACAAGATCTCTCAAGATGAGATCCCTTACTGCAGTATGCGCACTTGCTCATTTCTCCTTTGTTCTTCTTCTTCTAGGAGTTCTTCTTAGAGCCTTGAGGCTCCTCTTGAGACTTGTTCTTGTCTCTTTTTTTCTCAGGTATATTTTTAGATTTTTTCTTGGTTTTGAATCCACCCTTGAATCTCCAACAACCAAAGCTTGGTCTTTGGAAGTTTTGATGGTGCCCATCATCACCAACTTATTGTGCTCCTATGTGAGGGATTCCATGAACTCTGCAAGCTTAGGAATCTTCTAGACTTGTGCTATCAACTTTGTGGCATGGAAGGTCGAAACAAACACTAAATAGTCAGGACCAAGCTTCAAGAGTATGGCCAAGACTATTTTCTCTTCCTTCTTTTCAATCCCACACTGTTTTAGCTGCAAAACAAGGGCCTTAAACTTGGAAAAGTAGAGTCGCAATGATTCGAATCTACAGGGACTCAAGCAGATCAGCTCATTCTCGATTTGATGTCCTCTCATCTCATTTTTATTTTCAAAATGCTCTACAATATTCTACCACACTCCATTAGGTTATTTCAATCCATCAAGATGGAAGAGGAGGTCTCTTGAAATTCTCAGACACAAAAGACCATAGGCCTCATCCCTCTTGTTGTGCCATTTAATTTTCTCTGCAGCTGCATTAGGATATGCCTCAGTTTCCATGGTCACCCTGTAGATACCTTTCGATTTCAACAATATATCCATCTCATCTTTCCACTCAAATAAATTTAATGGAGTCAAGATGATCTTTTGAGATCGGTCCATAGCTCAGTAATTGTGCCCTCCAGTTAGCAGAATGCACTCCAAGTCAAGATGTTGAACCTGCAATAGCAATATGGAAGAAGAGAAATCGATCTACGAAGGCTCTAATACCATGTGGAAATTTAACCCAAGATATAGAACAATTACACTCACAAAATTGCTAATCAAACATGCAAAATTAACACCAAACGAGATTGAAATTGGAGCATAACACTAATATATATTGAATAAGTGTACAATATCCAACCTTATGAAGTAATAGGCTATTTTAATATATAATTACATCATATATTTGAATGCATAAGGATGCCATTTGAAATAGTTGAAAAGTAGGCATACTAAAACTAGTCAAATCCCCCATAGGTGCATAAAGGAGTTTCCAAATCTAGGTAGATGCTCACGAATTTGGTAAGTCAAGTGAGAAAGATAAAGAGGGAGGGAAAGAAAACTCATACATGCTTTTAATTGGAGAAAATGAGGGAGGATTATGTGGGAAAAAGACAAGGAAGTTACACCTAGTCTAGTTTTTCCTGTTGCCTTAAATCAACTATAAAACAAGGCAGTTTTTCAGAAAAAGAAGATATGTGCTTTGGAGAATATGGAATAAAGAAGACATGCTAAAATGGGTTTCTAGGATGTTTCCCAAGAACTCCATGACTCAATTTTAGCATGTGTTCACTTCGAGGACATGTAGAAGGAAACTAGCATAGAATGGAATCTAGGAAACTAGGTAATAAGACAAAAATGATTAAATTAATGTCTAATGTAGGTAACGATGGGTTGATTATTCTAACAAAGTTCACATCATGTGTGAATATAAGAAAGGTGTGTACCTTGATGAAGAGGAAGAGGATGTTGATACAGAGTTTACTAACAAACTCATGAACAAGGCAAAGAGTTCATATTAGTATAAGGAGGAAAATGAGGATGTTGATGAGAAGTCCATTGAGGATTTCAAAGACTGTTGTGCTGAAATTTTTCAACATGGAATGTTGGAGGATTAGGAATCAACTGAGACTGAAGAGCCATATGTTTTTATACTAATTATATGTGTTTAACTGCACGTTGCACAAATGGAAGAAAGGGACGATTGTTGAAGATTGTCCAAAAGGTGGAAGAGGATGAAGATGAAGGTGAAATCATGGACATGTGGAATTTCTATGTTCTAAATATCTATTTGATGACCTTGCTACAGGTATTGTACAAATGGATAGTTTGGATAGTGAATAAGGAATCAGAGTTGTTTGGTGACAATCAAATTTCATTTCATTGGATAAAGGAAAATATAGAGGAAGAAATTGTCTTGAAAGAAAATATGACATCTCAGGATAGGGCTGAAGATATTGAAGGAAGTGGTAATGAATATTTTTTGTTGTAGAAATGGGAGAATACTTTGGAGGTGTTGAGCCGCAAAAAGACCACATTTTATTCATCTTTCCTATACCATTTGTCACCTTATTCCTATCTTATCCTTCCATAAAACCATTTATCTTCACCACTTTCATAATAAATATGGGTTTATAATTACTATTTTCCAAATCATTTATTTTTGAGTATTTTGAGTGAATTTTTGGTTAATTATTGAGAAAAATAACATATTTTCATTATACTTTAAAGTTGGGTGAGTTTGGTGATGTTTGCATGTGTATTTGAAGACTTTAACAAGCTCAAAAGTGACCAGCTAACCTCATATTCGAATTTCATCTTCTAGATGTGAGCTAACTTCAAGGAGAATAGTATGGAAATGTGGAGAGAATATGTCATCCAAAATTTGTTGAGAGTTTGAAGGGATGAGTTGTAGATTTATTAAGGATTTGAAGGGATGTGTTACATAAATTTGTTGAGGATTTTGAGGGATAAGTTGAGAGAATAGTGGATCTGTAATTATGATCTGCTATCTTGAATTCATGTATAAATAGGAGGGCTCTTCACTCATTTTGGTTAAAGATATCTCTAGTGGTTTGGAAGTAGAGAATAGTTTTAGAGTTAGTCATAGAATGGATTTCTGATTGTAATGGAGATTATAATTTGATGCAAATCTTATATTCTTCCATGTTAATATAGATTTTCAACACTTTCTTTCTTATGAGTTGTTATGTTTTGCTTATGAATTGTTAGTATAGATTTACCGTGAGCTCACAAGTTAATTTCGATTTCTTTAAACCGGTTTATTTAATGCAATTTCAGTCTTGTTTTATCAAGTTAATTTATGCAATTTTATGTTTTCTGCAATTAGATTTATTTTCATCTAATTTCCTGTTTTCATAAATAGATTCAATTTCAGTTATAGATTAAGTTCAATGACACTCTTCCCCTGCATATGTTTTGTTTGTACCTCACAAGTTTACGCTCTCTCTGAGTTGACAATTAAACATTGGAATTCTGTTATAATTTGATCAATGTTTTTACCCAACATTTTGGCACCATTGCTGGGGAGGTGCTAAAAGGGATCGGATTTTAGATAGGTAGATAGTTCATTTTTACATAAGAAGGGGGGAGGGGGAATGATAAGATGCAAGGACGACTTCACTATGAAATTTCCAATATTTCTGTGGTGTAATAGCCAGATGGATCCACTTTAGTGGGTCACCCCAAAGCCTTGATTGTTTTTGCAAAGTGTTTATTTTCCCGAAATGCAAGTTGTTTTTATGTAAGTTTTTTTTTATAGTTTTGTAGTGAAATTTTTTGGTTTGTTTACATTTTTGGGCACCTTTATTTCATACTCACTTGCTCTAACTTTGTATCTGTTCATTCTTTGTTTTGTATAAATTTTTGTGCACCTTTTCATTTCTGTTTTTGCAGTCATTTTGTGCTAGTGTTTTTTGTGCTTGTCATGTACTCGTTTTTTCTAGTACTTCATTTGATTTCAGTAAAATGATTTTAGGATGAGCATAAGCTTAGAGCAGCTCACTCAGATCCTCGCAAAAGCCAGGATCTCCTCTTCTAAAGAAGAGGAGATCTTGATCGAAACTAAATATGTAATTACTCCTCCTGAAGAAAACAAGGAAGAATTGACATTTAAAGAATCCTGCATAGTAAATGCAGAACACCTGTTCAAACAGGAGGTTGAAGAGGATGAAGAAGGGATCTCCGATCATCATCATGCAATTGGAAGCTGCATCAAACAATGGGTCCAAGTAAGTACTAGGTTAGATCGATTTTGTTTTTATTTTTATTTTATTAATTCATATTTTCAACATTCAATTTTTTATATTATTGAATATTCTAGGTTTAGTTTTTCAAAATTAAAATATAATTTTGGTTTACTTCTTTTAGATATATGGTTTCACTGCAAATTTCACTACACCTAAATGATTGTAAATTTCAATTAAAATAGAATAGGTAGGTTTTAGTTTTTATTTTTAATTTAAAATTAGCATGTAGGATGTCTTATTTTTTTTTAATATTTCTATTTGTTAATTTTTTATTTTTTTCTAATAGTTTTCTTAACTATTGTTTTTAATTGTGTTAGGAATTAAAAATAATTTTAATCTTTCAGATCTAAAAAAATTATAAAACTTTTTAGTCTCTTTTCATTTTTCATTTATAAATTTTCTAGGTCATCCTAAGAATAAAAAATGCATTAGGAGTTAGTTTCTTTAAACTTATGAATGATTAGAACAAATAAAATAATAAACAAATAAAAATAAATAAAAACTATATAGTCTTTATTTTAATTTTGATTTGTTTTTGAAAATAAAATAAATCTAAATAAAATAAAAAATTTACCCTTTAATTTTGTTAGGAATATAAATTTCTAGTTTGCATCTTTTAAATCTAGGAATATTTTTGGAATAAAAAAAAACATGATAAATACATATATATATATATATATATATATATTAAAATAAAATTAAAAATTAAAAAAAAAATTTCTTTTTTGTTTTTGTTTTTATTAGTGTTTTAAATAGTTTCTAATTCTAATTTTAGTTTAAAATTTATTATTGAAAAATAATTTTTTCATTAAATTTAAACTAGACCTACACATTAACAAATTAAATAATAAACAAGTCCTCTCCCAAAACCGGCAAAGCCATTAATCATTACAAAAAATCATTAACAAAAGAAATTTATATTAAAAATAAAAATTTATAAAATATATATATAATAAAATATTCAAAATCATTTCCTGTAGCCCCACCTGCAATATTAACAAATAAACATTAATGTAAAATTTAAAAATTATATAAAACAAAACCTCCGAACATAATATAAAAAATACATTAAAAAATAAAATTACAGAACACATAAATAAATAAATAAATTATATAAAACGAAACCTGCAAATAGCTCTTCATACGAAACCTGCATACAAACGAGATTTTTCCTTAGATTTGTGAGCCTGCAAATATTATTCGCCATCTGTTTCTCTCCAGTTTCGATCTGCGTTGTCTATAGACAGAAGAAACTCTCGCAAACTAAAAATTTCACCGCTTGTTATCAGATCCGTGCGCTATCCTTTAGGTTAAGAATGCATATTAACTCAATGCCCGCGCGAGGCAGGTAGATGAAATTTCGGCAAGAAGTCAGTTCCATTTTAGTAATTGTAATTCAATGCCCGCGAGGCAGGTAGATGAAATTTCGGCGAGAAGTCAGTTCCTTTTTAGTAATTGTTAACATGCAGTTCATCGAGTTCAATGATTCACTCAATTCTACTAATTGATTGGCGAATTTCCTGCCAGATGACTCACCCTCTCCACGGTGGCTTTGACTACTGCTAGTTCTATATAAGATGCCAATTAATTGAGAGTGAGCCATGTTGATGAATACAACACATCCCAGTAGTTATGGGATTGGGAATCTCCTTCCACCAATTCATTGAAGGGATAATAGAAAGGTAAGCCAATATCTGTGGACTAATGAGATATTTTTGATACAAGTTGGAATATTTTATGGGCTTTTCGATTAACTGACAAAAAGATAGGGAAATTATTTTGCAAACAATAACAATGTGTATATTAATAACCAATTCATTTCTCTTTATTAATCGATTAATCTCCTTCATATGTGGGATTTAATTATTTGATTGCAACTGCAAATTTTTATTTCACTATTATCCCTTCATATTCATTACATTGAACTACCTTCAAGGATATTTTGACTCCTGGCAGCTTGATTTCTGGAGGTAAATCGTGGCACTCTTCAAGAACTGGAGCAGAAGTGGATGAAGTATTTTGGATGGGTTTCTTCATAAATTTTGAGCTCAACCCATCAAAAATACAAAATATATGCAGAGGAGCTTCTCCAAAACCACTTAAAACACCTTCCTCTTTCTGGCTTGGTGTGATGAGATGTCTCTATAAAAAATACGCCTACCTCCAAAAACCTGATCAAGCTTTTTTTGGCCACTAGATGTGATACATCGTCCACCATTGGGATCCATCTCAACAATACTCATCTTCTCTTTGCTGTAGTATATGAAGGGGCATGCACCATTCCTTTTACGACCACCGTAAACTTTACAAAAAGCTCCAACTCCAATTCCCTTTCTCAAATAGATTTTCCTCGCCATTAAAGCTGCTCTAACATAGTAACAGCCAGGATCATATGGAGCGAGTTCCTTGAAAGTGTTCGTCTTAGGAGGTCAGTCCAATGTGGAAGCCCAATCTTTCCAGATCGTTTGAGATGTGCACCGTAAGATGTCACAACCTCGTGGGACGACAAGTCTTTTTTGCATGCCATTTCCATGGATCGAACCTGTAAACTCCTAAGACGAAGCCATCAACCACTGAAGGAAAGGGCTGAGCTTATCCAGCATGTACATTCATGCTGATAAGCCCCTTGCCTTGGGCCCTACGGCCGGTCAACTTGGTGCATTGGCGGAATTTTACAATAATCCGGCAACCTCGTCCGCCTCCGTCTCGCCACCGCCACCGTCATCCTGCTGCCACCCCGCCGCGTCCTGCATTAATTATCTACCAAACAGTTTTTTTGAACGTCTACACCGCTCGGTCCATTGATCCATCCCCTCCCCTGTTCACGGTGGCTGGGGCAACGTTGAACGTCTACACTGCTCGGTCCATTGATCCATCCCCTCCCCTGTTCACGGTGGCCAGGGAAACGTTGAAGGATTGTTGCTCACATGTTACATCCTCTGCAGCCTCAGCAATCTCTTCTCGTCATCGCTTCTGAGCGTTCTCCTTAGCTCAGGCATAGCAGAAGCATCGGCTTGATTGGCGTCGGATACAGTCGATCGCGTGACCACCGTGTTCAGATTTCCCTCAACGATCTTAATCTCACGGATACGCGCAAAGAAACAGGTCACAAATCGCACTCTCGCGTTCTCAGATGGTTTAAACGGACCTTCTTTAAATCCAAGACCTGATTTCATTTTATTTGTATTACAGTTCTTGTTTCTTTCTGTGTCTATGTCAGGCTTGTATTTAAGAAATATTTGGTTGGGAATAGACATTTGGGCTTGAAGCCTTTGTGCAGGGTAGGCTATTTATCTTCAAATTCGGCTTGTAATTGGTAATATTGTATCTGGTTTTCTTTTTCTTTTTCTTTTTCTTGTTCTTGTTCTGCTTCTTCCACAGGAAAACCAGTTTCCTGTGCTGCGTTGTGCTATGGTAGAATATCTATTACTTTCTGCTACTAAGCAATATGCAAACTTGTCACATATACGTTTTGACTATTTTGGCCCATAAAATGAGATTTTGTGTACGAAATTGCATCGCACTAGCTTAGCTTAAACGTTTGCTCTTTCTGGACAACCGATTTAAACCAATGGAATTGGGTAAAAAATTTAGTATTTCAAAGAACTATGTTTAAATTTGTTTAATCTGAATCTTAAAATTGTTTGATCTGAGTCACTAAAATGAGATTTTGTGTACGAAATTGCATCGCAGTAGCTTAAATGTTTTCCCTTTCTGGATAACCGATTTAAACCAATGGAATTGGTTGTTGTTAGCTAAATGTTTGCTTCACCTAACTTGCATCCTTTATTTAATTTGGTCGAAAAAAACTCACATTTAATTTGGTCACCAGACATCTTTTAGTAAATACATCAGGTTTGATATCTTCTAACACAAGACATTAAAACTGATAGGTTACTTTCACTCAAGGTGACCAATGTCAGTAAAAAAACTTAATAATGATTCTAATGATACAAAGGCTTATAAATATGTATGAACCTTACAAACAATTTCTACCTTGAATATATAAATTATAGTCATAACATATAAATATATCACATCTCAATTATCTGTAATTACATTTATCTCCACATCATTTATTATATAGATGGTCATTGCATTTTTCTTTTACATAAGTAATGTCCTTGGTGGTATCGTTGGGCTAAGTTAATTACATGCAACTCTACATCATTTATTATAAGATAGTGACATAAGTGATGTCTTTGATTTATTATATAGATGGTCATTGCATTTTTCTTTTACATAAGTGATGTCCTTGGTGGTATGGTTGGGCTAAGTTAATTACATGCAACTCTACATCATTTATTATAAGATAGTGACATAAGTGATGTCTCTGATGGTGTGGTAGTGATGTCTTTGATGTTATGGTTGTGATATGTTGTGGTCCTTTTTAATTCACGATGATGGTTTTATATAATGTTTGTAATTTTGAAGTCATTTATTCTCTTGAAAGCAATTTCTTTTTAAAAAAAAAATTTCAAATGTTAAATGAATAGGCTTCCCAATTATTCAATTTGTGAATTATTGAATGTTAAAGTTAAGTTATTCTATCGAAACGGTGTTTTTTTCCACCAAGTTGTATGTTTTTTAATGAGTTAACAAAATGTAATGATAAAAGAACTGCTTGGTTAATGACACAAAAATATGATGATTTATAGTCTATCATTTATATGGGTTCAATTTATTTATTTATTTGTTCGCAAGTCTTTAAGTAAACCAAGAAACTTAATTTGGTATAAAATCCTCCACATGAGGTCACAAAACATAAATTAGTTAGGTAGGATTGATTGGGCTAGGCATCCATTAATGCCCTCCAATCTACTTTCATTAGGTATATTTTGAAACATAGCATTGTTGACTTATAGGGTGCTTTATAAATCCTACTATAAGCAAGTGTTAAAAAAAAACCCGGATCAGAAGTGCGCAGTGCCCAAGGAGGTTAAATCCGAGGTATAGTTTCCCTGCTCTCCCCTACGAGTCACCCAACTCGTTGTAGGGAGATGACACTATACCGTACAGGCCGAACCACTAATCCACACTTGATGCAAGGTATCTTAGTGGCCAAACTTAGGAAATCACCAAGGAGCACTTGTGGGTGCAATTGACTCCTGAAGTCAACTATTGTCGTTGGGAGGTGTTGCCAAGTCTTCTAGATTGGAACATTTGCCCCATCGCCAGTAGAACTACCTCTTTGTTACCTTCACTAGTCAATTGGTGTGTGGACTCCATTGTCACCATCAATTGTGCTTTTGGAAGGCCCAGTTACATATCCGTGGAAAACCATAAGCTCTTTTAGGCATTTTACACTTTTTTTTATTTATAAATTCAAGCTACCTAACTCATAATTAAACATACCTACATTTTGTGACTCTTTCACTAAACCAACTTTGAACATATCACTCACTTGTTGCACCTTTTACAGGTATTTTCCTTTATAACTACAAACTAACTAAGTGATAATTAAACATAGCCTACAATCTTGTGACTCTTTCACTAAACCAACTTTCCACATATCACACACTATTTGCACCTTATTGCATTTTTTTTTGCTCACATGTTACATTATTTTGGATGCCTTCAGTCACTCATCTACTGCAATGCCCACACAAGAAAATGTCTTTTTTATTTAAACCCCTTCCATTTTCTTTATTTAGACAAAATCATCATTTCATGAAATAATATGCTTTAATATTGACTTTATTGCAGTTTTCATATCCACATAGCTGAAAATTTTTAGTTTTGAACTGATACTCTTTATGGCTGACAAAAAGTAGTAATCATTAAAGATGGAAATACATGCCAATCCTTGTTTCTTGCAACTAAATTAAACTAGAAATGTCAGGAGAAAGCATTTTAGGAGAATTATCCTCTGCTAACTTGCTAAAATATTATCCTCTGCTAATGTGCTAAAATCTTTTCTGGGTACCTTCGTCTTCCTCGAAATCTGTTGCTGTGAGCTTATGAACTCTCCTCCTCCAAAGGAGGAAAACCAAAATTATGCATATCAAAGCTGCAACAATTCGAGTTGTGATTCCAATCACTATTCCTGTCTTACTTTTCTTAGACGTCATGCCACCAACAGTGGGATTGAATTATACACACATTGAAAAATCATATGACAACACAAGCTGAAACTGACAATGCATTTTCAGTTTCATGATAAAAAAATGTATATGACGGTCGATATAAGAATCATTTTACTGCAATATTTTGAACCTGGTGCAGTATGCCGTAGAAAACTGTTCTGTCAAGAACATTTTTATTTAATAAAACATAGTATCCTTTATCATTACCAGGCATAACACTTATAGCTGATACTAATGGTCCATAGGTTCCTTGGAATGGAATACAACAAGTTCCCTTTCCCGCCCAGAAAAAATGAATTTCAAGGAAGTTTGTTGTCACGTTGGTCTTATTGAAAGATTTAACAACAGCTATATTTGAGCCTCCGGCCTCCTTTCGGATGTCAAAATCTGTTAATACTTTCTGCCCCTAAACATCAAGGTACATAATATTTACAATATTTAGTTACGATAATATAACATCATATAGCCACGAACATTAACAAATAAAAAATATACATTTTCATTTTAGGAATGGCATGTTAATACATTTGCTACATGCAAAAGATCATAAATAATGTAAAGTGGACGTAAATAAAAATATTTTATTCTTTATCTAGGAGAGAATCAACAATAACACTTAAATATCAATCATACCTGAACATAAACATCAAAAATGCGTTTTCCAACACTCTTCCATCTATTTGTATTTTCAAACTGTATCTCTGCAAACTGTAGTTTAACTGTATAAATTCCATTCTCGAGCCCTAAACCATAGTATCGAAGAGAGCTGGGAGATAAGCGTGCTATCTGGTACAGTTCAGAGTCTAATGTATCTATAAATTGAGTTGACAAATCAAAACATAAGAATTTTCTGGAATCACCTCATGTCCTCAATATCTGTCTGCTGAATCATTATAAGAAAGACATAGTGACTTCTGCTACTTGCATTGAGCTGAATTTTCTCTTTCATTGATTACAGATCCTTGTTTTCACCTTTCAGATGGGTTCGAAATGGCACCAACTTCTAGCTCTTGAGGTGCAGGATCCTGAAAAAAAAAAACTTTTCTTCTTCTGATTTGAAATGGAATATGGTTGAATGTAACTATGTTGCATGGATCAAATCAGACAGAGTTAAAGAGATAGTTACCGGGGAGTGCAAAAACCCATTGTATCCAACAAGCTTTCGAAAAAGTTACAGTAGTAAAACAGAAAAAGAAAAAGGAAATGATGGAAATCAAATGTGTAGAATTGATAGTAACTTAGAATATACAATGTGAGTTTTTCTTTGTTGTTCTCGGTTCTTGGAAATTGGTTGAGATAAAAGCATTAGTTGCAGCAAGAACAATTGAGGCTTTAATCTATTGTGAATTTTGAAGTCTTAATATCTTGTTGTTGCTTGTAGCTTTTGGTGTACGTATGGGCCAGATGACCATCGAGAGATTGACAAACTACCTATTGATATATCCAAAGTGCCTACACATGGTAAGGGGAGTTGTCCAGGTCATAAGCATCTAAGATGTGGTTGTCTTTGTCATTTTAGCATCCGCATACTCAAGAAGGCCCCGGAACGCTGCCTAATCACTTATAGTGAGATGAATCATATAGACAATCGGGGTAAACCTTGCCATGGACAAGAGGTTGTTGATTTTGTAGGCACAAGGGCATACCATGCACCTCATATTAGCAAAGAACTATGTCAATGGGTAGAAAGATGTTTGCTTTTGGGGATGTCTGCTGAATGTGTACATCAAAAACATCGTGAGTTAGTGCATGACAAAGTATCCTCTTTTGAAATAGAG
The DNA here is from genome assembly GCA_001517045.1 of Pseudotsuga menziesii. Lineage (NCBI taxonomy): Eukaryota > Viridiplantae > Streptophyta > Pinopsida > Pinales > Pinaceae > Pseudotsuga > Pseudotsuga menziesii. Next base: position 540,011 of record LPNX010612615.1, read on the forward strand.
TTTGATCGAAATGATTTTCTTTCACGTGATGACATTGGAAATATAGAGAGAAAATTGAAACATGCCCAATATATGTTTGACAAGAATGATGCCCAAAGTGTGCGTATATGGCAAGCTGCAAACCCTGATAAAGTGTTCTACTGCTCTGAGTTTGACAAAACCGTAGAAGATGAGAGTCACACACCATTCATTGTAGGCATCCAACTACCATTATAGCTGGAATGGATGAGGAAATATGGCCATGATAGTATATTAGCAATGGACTCTACATTTGGAACAAATCGTTTCAAGGTATGTTTATATATCATGTATGTACTTTTTCTTCTGTCATTTGTTATTTATAATATGATTCAATCATGTAGTGATGTCATATTTATTTGTGTGCAGTTCCAACTTTATACATTATTGGCATTTGATTCCCAACATAATGGTGTTCCTGTGGCATGGGTCATCATGTCAAGATCTATGACCTCGGATATTTCCAAATGGATGGAAACACTACTTCTTAAAGTATGCATGGGTATGTTGGAATGGAAATTGAATGCATTCATGGTAGACGATGCAGCGGCGGAGATTGGTGCAATTAGGTACATATAGCTAGTAGGGTGATTTTTTCCCTTTTCTCGAAATAAATTTTTTCGCACAATATTAAAGACACATTATACAAATATGAATATATTTTCAACACTGTGTAACATATTTATCCAATAGGGCGACATTTCAATGTGAAGTCTACTTATGCAATTGGCATGTCAGAAGGGCATGGTTAAAAAATCTTGTCATGAAAGTTAAGGATGACACCACAAGGCGTTCGATGTTTGAGCGTTTAGGCGACATTATGCACAACCACAAAAATGCAGATTCTGCTCTTGAGGAGGCCAATAGGTTTCTGAATGAATTCAAACAAGAAAATTCCTTTGTTGAGTACTTTCGAGCACGATGGTTGGACAGAATAGGTTTGGGTTCATACTATAATATCTAGAGATTTTTCTTTAATGAATAGTCTATGGATAATCCTCAACTGCTATGCAATATTTTCTATAGTTTTATATTTCACATATTTTTAGATTTCAAATTTCATGTTTTAACAATAATTCAAATTTTTCTAGCTATTTATGTCACTCTTATCCTATGTATTTATCCTACTAGCATGTTCTATATTTACTAGCTTATGTTCTTTGATGTTTATGAGGAATGTGGGTAAAATGTTGTCGTACTTTAAAGCATGCTGGACAAGAAACAAATCGGGCTATCGAGTCATACCATTCACACTTGAAAAAAATATTTTTAAGGTCAATACGATCAGCTTCACATCGACGAGTAGATTGGTTGGTGCATCAGTTGATAACAGTGGTCCACATTTTTTATTGGTGGCGTGAATGTAGAAAGGAAAATGGTTTCCACAGAAATTTTAGAGTGGAGAAAATAGAAGCTCAGTCCTCGCTAAGAGCACAATCAATTCCAGATGATAACGTTACACTCCACTAGTCGGATCCTTCGATGGCATGGGTGCAAAGCCAACATGATGAGATGAAAAGATATATGGTATGGCAATCAGGTCCAAACTTTGCTATGTGCGATTGCAACTGGGAAAAAATGGATATTTGTGCAAACATGTCATTAAGGTTACCATGATTAGGGACAAAAACATGTTGGAACAAGAAGAGCTAGAAATAAGAATCGATGAAACAACTTCATATTAGGTTATTTGAGTATTTCATAATGCATATTTAGATCATTAGCAATGTTTTAAATCTTAAATAGTAATTGTTGTAGCCTAATATGTTGCAATGTTTTGTTACCAGATCTTCGAAAACGATGGTTTCGGAATTGCAAATGACTTGGATATTCCTGTCATGGTAGTCATTTCATATCTTGGTTCATTTTATAGTTTTCTATTACTCTTTTACTGTTGTCATGAAATTTTCTTTATTTGTTTTCAGGAAAATAATAATGTTAATGGTTCAATGGCTACTTCTAACAATGTAAATCGAAGTCATGATCAAGGAAGCGTATCACAACGTATTCGAGACATTTTTGAGTTGATTATGTAGTTGCCTAGTGAAGAATCACATCTCAACTTTTTAGAGAAACGCATGGAAGATGTTGCCAATGAGTTCAAAGCAACATTGGTATCAAGCAGTTTAGGGTTGGACCATCCTACTGCTCCATATTTTCGACAAATGGAAGATGGATTTGGGCATACCCTACAACGTCAAAAAGATTTCTTGGAAATGATGGTCACTCGTAAGCGCTCTTACACATCATCTAGTTCTGCATTCTTTCCTCCTCCAACACATGGGACTAAAAGGAGAGAAACATTTGATGATGTTCTCGATAGAGCTGCCAAAAGAGACAATGAAAGAAATCCAAATAAGTGAAGGTGAGAATTACAAATATGAAAATTTGGTTATTCTAAAATGTTTAAGCTTGCAACACGCATGATTTAGAATTCCATCACTATGCAAATACTTTAATGCTTGTATGGTTTGTAATTCTAGATAAAATGAAAAAAAGTTATGCTCATTTCCATATTTCCTTGCATCCTTTTCAGGTGGCTTTGAAGCTTGGATATCATAGCGTGAAGAGCATTGGCATGACTAAAGCATGGGCATTAAATTCATCTAGACTTTCAATACCTCCTCATTTACAAATGCATGAAGCGATTTTGTTATAGAATTTTGCAAAGATGGATTGCAGTTATGAAGGTGGGATTTTCATTTTGGGGATTAGTTTAGTCCCAACCCTTAAAACGAGTTATGTGAAAGATGGCAATGTTGGTTTCAAGGGATGTTTATCTAAATTCTCATATTGAACTTTACTTTTGTAAATTATGACATGGTTGAGAATATCTCATTTGAATGAGATATCCTACATAAACACTATTGTCATTTAATCAACCATTTATTATTTTTTTGGTTTTCAGAATTTAAGTAATTCGTGTTGATTATGGTCATAACTTCAATACAACTATTTTCCATTTTGAAAATGCTAATTTAAATTTTACTACTCACGGGTTGAATGTTTTATGATCTTTACAACCAAATAAAATCAAAATTTTTACATTACAAGGACAAACTTTGGATGAGGAAGGGAAAGGGGTCATCCATGAAAACCATGAATCAATGATGAGTTACATCTTATGGTTAAAGATAGATGAGAAAGAGAAAGGGGTCATCCATGAAAACCAGTAATCATAGTGACACAAGTCCTAGAGAAAGTTTGGCATCTAAAATTTTAGAGGTAATGTTGAAGAAACCTATGAAGTAAGAAGGAATCAAGATAGAGTCTAGAAGTACATCACCGGATGCTTGGGAGGAGGGAAGTGGCTTGAAGGTTGTGTAAAGTTGGATTCAAGAAGTGTGATTTGAACAAGTTAAGGAAATATTGTCTTAAAGAAGTGTTAATTTGATATGCAACATCTTAGTTAAGGCCACAATGCAGTGCTGAGAGCTAATAACTTGAATGGGAGTAGTTTGTGAGATTTGTTGCAAAGATAAAAGAGTTATTCCCTTAAAGAAGATGATATTCATCTAAGCTGTGCTTATGATAGTTTCCCCACTTTTTGAATGGGGATAGAGCCAATTGATATGAAAATAAAAGGATGTAGGGAAAAGAGAAGGACAAAAGGGGTAAAGAGTGGATTCACCACTCAATTTTAGGAAAAATTGAAGAAACAAGGTGACTAAAAAGATAATCAAAGAGGGGTGGATACATTATGATAACCTATATTTAACCAATTCAAATTAACAAAGTAAACTAACAATATAGTGCTAATTGACATTTATTCACCATTACAGGGAATGGGAATGGAATTTATTAGCCAATAAACTCTCCCTGTTATCTTCATGGATCAACAATGACAACATCAAAAAGAAGCTTGATCTAGGACACATTTTATTTTACAGCATGTGCATGTGATTATAGAACATCCATACAAGATATGCTATCAGAATGTAAAATGAAAAAAATGAAAAGAACTGTTTTATATATAAGGCTGACACTAAGATCAAACATATAAGATCTTTACTCATCGTATACAGAATTATATTAAGATGTAAATCTTATCCATTTTTCATTAAAAAATTTTACATGTCTAAAATACTATTCAAAGTATTAATAAAATTTAATGTTTATAATAATTTAAAATATAATATAATAATTATCAATGTAGGTCCAACTCAAGCACTTCAAACTTTTGTTGTTAAATCCATGTAAATTAATCTTGGTGTATTGTCTCATTTTCTAATCAAATAATTACTAAAAGTCTATTTAAGAAGTTTTTTTTATATTAATTGACTCATTAAACAAAGCATTAGGGAGGACCAATATTATATCTATTTGAGATTATTAATTAATATAAAGCATTTTTTACTCACTATTGTAAATATTATCTCGCTGATTTTAAACAAGATATGACTCATATGAAAAATATTTCATTTATTTCAAATTTGATATATTTATGTGGTATAATAGAATTTTGACACATTATTAATAATTAGTTTAAATCTATAATTGTTAAATCTATATAGTACTATGGGTGAAATATCTTCTAAAATCAAATAATTACTAAAAAAATTGTCATAAAGTTGATTTATATTACTTTATTTGTTCAATAAAAAATAACACATGATAATTATATCATTTCTTTGAAAATTCCTACTTCTAAATGGTATCCTACTTATGAAGCAAAGGTTGTTAATATATGTCTAATAACACTCACTAAAAATCAAATAATCACTAAAAATGTAGCTATAAACGTTATTTATATTATTCCTTTCATTATACCATGGCACATGACAATTATTTCATTTCTATTCGGAAATGGTTACATCTAAGTACTATAAAATATTTTTAACAAGCTATGGCTAAATAATATTAAGTTCATTATGCAAAACATGAATCATATTACATTTTATTTCATATGTAGTCTAACTAGTATAAAACAATTTTCACATTGCTCAAATCTAAATATAAAAAATGTAAACCAACAATAAAACAATAAAAATCAATTCTCATTCACTTTTACATAACTTATAAAAGAAAAACAAGTTCACATACATATTCACCCAATTTTTTTATATTCAGTTTAATTAAATTGTGATGTAAGTTTTTTGGATTAAATTCCTTAAATTTTTTTTTTTATCTCTTATAAAATACTCTCTAAATTACTATTATTATTTAATGTATATAAGTAATATGAAGTACATAAAATAATTATTAATGCAAGGAAAATCAATATAGAATTAACCTTTGTCAAGTTTTGGTAGAGCAAGATGGATTGGTGAAGCCTATGGCCAGTGCAGCAAAAAGATATATATACTATCAACCTTTTATTGTTAAATTTATTTAATTTCATGGATAAACTATATCGAGATTCTAAAATAAGGCTCACTACAAATGTTTTTTATAATATTTTATTCATTAAAAAAAACATTACTCAAATTCACATTGCTCTCATCTATATAAAATATTAAATATTTTTAACATGCTATTATCAAATATTATCTTATTTATTAAATAAATATAAAATATTATCTTATTCATTAGACAAAGTATAACTTATATAAATACTTATTTTATTATTTAAAATTCAGTACATTTAACTTGTGTTAAACAATTTTGACATATTATGAAGTAATCTTTTCATCTAATGATTTAAGATAACAAGTTGTGTATTTCAATCCACAAAATTGAAGTTGTGTATTTCAATGCACAAAATTGTTAAAAAAAATTAATTTAAACAAATTAATAATAAAATATTTATAATAGATATTGGAAAAAAATTACATCAACCATTTCCCCAAAAATATATTCAATTAAATGAACAAAGTTTGACGATTTATCTAAACACAAACAAAACAAAATAGAAAGACAACCCCAGCTTTCAAAACCAACATATTTCACATAGTGAGCTTTTAACCAAACCCTAAAAACGATTCACAATGTGAACAAAGCCCAGCTGCGTTATTATAAGATATTACAGCAAAATCCTAAAATGTTTCACAAAATGAACTTTTCACCTCGGAACCCTAAAACGATTCCGTGAACGATTCAGAGTGTGAACTAAGTCCAGCTGTGTTATTACACATGCTATGGATGAATGTTCGAATGCGTATGAAAATACTCTGAACTATTCCCAAAAATTCAATGCGCCCCTCGCATAGACATAGACTTGACTTTCGCCAAAGTGAAATGCGAGTTAGTGTCGGCATCTGAAATTCTTTCACAGGAGGGGCACATGGTAAGCGTTGCTGCAGGCGTCGACGAAATCTTCAGAGCTCTTAGGTTTTCCAGCTCTTTATGCAGTTTTCTGTTCTCCTCTACAAGTGACTCATTGCACCTCTTCATAAGCTCGCAGTCCACGTCGGTTTGTTTGACCTTCGTTCTGAAACAAATTCATGACATTTAAAATAAACTAAAACATAAAACTTTCAACACAGAAAACAGCCATTAAAATAGGGTTTTCTGCAGATCCAAAGTTTCCTGAATGATAAATTCGAAGAAATTTTAATTTCTAAATCACACTGAGTTATATGTAACAACTGATTAGAAAGAGAGGATTTCCATGTTAATACCGACATGTAAAATGCAATAAATCAATAAAGGGCACCAGCTAATTACCTTGCTCGCCTATTCTGAAACCAGACTTCAACTTGTCGTGGACGGAGATTGAGCTGTAAGGCCAAGGCTTGCTTTTGATCCTGCCGAAGAAAGATGAATTACAGCAGTCCAAATCACTACAAAGCACAAGCGACAGAGCACTAATTAAGTAGTAAATAAATACCATGATTACACTTACAGGTTCCGGGGCCTTGTTCTTAGGAAGATTTCTTCCAATAGACCACACTGCTCTCTGGACAATCTGAGCTTCTTCTTCGAGCAGCCCTCTTCCAATAGACCACACTGCTCCAGAAATGCTCAGTTTTTAAAAACATGAAAATCTTCAACGCAATATCTTCTCATACTATCGTTTATCGTTTATCATGATGAGAAAAATGACCAAGAAATAGGGATAGAGGACGGTGGCGGTGGCGTGACGGATTATTGAAAATTTCTGTCAATGCACCAAGTTGACCGGCCGTGGGGCCCAGGGCAGGTGGCTTATCCAGCATGAACGTTCATGCTGGATAAGCTCGGCCGAAGGAAAGAAGGTCGAAGTCAATAAAACACCTATCAACCGACCGAATGAGTCTTCCAGAAGAGCTCTGCGCGCCTACTCCTGGAAGTCAGACAACTGTCGATTATACAATAATGAAGATAATCATAAAACTCTTGAATAAAAGTAACCTATGCGAGCTGCCGAATCAAATTTATGCATATTGTTTGTTGAGTTGCCACAGTATCGGCTGCATTATCGCTTCACCATTTTCATTTTGATTTGTTATTAATATCTCTATGTGCGCTATGAGAGGAGCTATATGATAAATGAACTCGCTCATATACAGTATATATATATCTGGTAGTGTCACTTTATAACAGCCACCAACCAAGCTATCTCTTAATCCACCTTTTTGTTCCATACTTTTGATACGTTAGTGCAAAAACTAGTGTGAAGATCATGTGTGATGAAAAAAAACAAGTCGCCACAACCATAGATAAATCCACGTGAAAAATTAAGCAACAGTACTTCAAGTATACCATCAGGACGAGGAAGACGAGCAAGTTTAGATCCCTCATGACAGTGATAATTAGGACCAGGCAGCTGGGTGGACATAAATGTGATAACTCTCAATAATTGAGAGACCACCAGAAATGCTAATACTCTGCACCATAAAAGAACTGTGTAGAATTTCTTTGCTATGACAAATAAAAGGGTGAAATGTCCACAAGACAAAGGTTAAAAAAAGACAACGCTGAAAACAGTCTCACTATATATGACTTATCTTGCCCAAGTTCTGGAAGAAGCACAAATCCAACATTTTGAAGTGTTGTCCGAGAACAATGTAAATAATGAACTCCTCGAGCAGATATCCCCTGCAAACGATCCAACAATAAATCGCTTTGACCATGTTCCTTTCGATCGACGATAAGGGTTGGGAGGGAGAGATAGGAACAAACAGCGAGTGGAGGGGTTCTTCTCACATATACAAGATGATTCCGAAAAATTATCTTTACCTCATTAAACTTGGTAAATTTAAAGGATACCGCATTTAAACTACTGAAATGAGTAGAACTATTATATATGTAATAACGAAAGGGGATCAACTCGTGGGATCAATTCGGGAGATCGGGCAAGGTTTCTATCTTGCATTCCACCTACTGAATTGAATCATATTCCGTTTAAAGTAAAAACTACCCCCGGTTGAAAACATAGATGAGGGTTTATTCGGGACAAAAGGGCTAGCTTTGTTACTGCATGAAATTTGGGCGATGCTCTATAGAAACGGTTGGCTTAATTCCCTGATTAATGGTGGGAAGTATACCAATGCTATATAGTAGAGAGGAATTCTCTCTATCCACTCGAGTTTTTTTTTTCAGCAAATAAGATGGTCTTCAATAATATTATCATCGACTTTGTAAAACTCTCCCGAAATTATGCAGGCAAAATAACTCGATTTTCGCAGATTGAGAAGGTCGAATTTAGAAATATGCAAATCACCTCATGGTAATTGTATTCATGGTCTGCTAAGCTTTGCAAGATGAATAAATTATTCCCACCCAATAGTCTTCCATTCTTCTTTCTTTACGTTTTCCTCCCCCCTATAACGGTTCGCTCTTTTACAGTTCTCTCTTTTGCACGGATCAATATTCTGTGAGCAGTAAATTTTTATGATGATTTATGTTTTTTTGTCTGTCTCTGAACTTGGTCGAGGAAGATGTTGAATTACAACTACGGTCATGTCTATCCAATACCCGCAGTACCTATACTTTAATCCTCCTTAACCAGTGTTTGATTTCGATTAAAATTTAAATTTTCATTAGCTGGTTAACCTAAGTAAGCTTACTAAATTTCACAACAGTGTTTTTTACTTTTTCAAACCAACTTTCATACAATACATGAGCAAATTCATAAAACGCATAATTATAATGACTTATGATTATTTAATAAATTTATTATGTTGTTTTATTTATTTGGATTAGGTAACAATAATAATGTGAGTTGTTTTTTTGAATTAACTGATCGAAAAAAGCAAGTAATGTTAAAGTGGATGTCAAAATGAAATGATTAAAACAATAATTATAAAAAAATTATTTCATTGGAAATAGTTATTAATGTATCATGTCTATTTTTATATATAAATGTATCATATTTTTATACCTGCCTCAACAGGTATATTGTAATCGTTTGAATTCAAACCTCTTTGACTTTTGGTATTACTTGGTGCATATTTAAAATATTAAAATCTCTAATCAAAGTTTAACTTTGTAATATGAAAAATAGCAATTTTTAAATATTTTAAATTTTAATAAAAATATTTGTATTTGCTATTTTGTCAACTTCTAATTGGCCAATGAAGAATGATGTCAGCCTTGGAGTTTGGTATCTGGTTTTCACTTGACACATGGCTATTATGACATCATCATTTATTATATTTTATTATTATCTTATTTATAATTAAAACACTCAGCAGATCCATGACTTCCGAGGACTCGTGGATTTGGCGTTTGCAGGTGTGTGGGTAAATTCACGGAAATTATTGAACGATCTGACTCTGCTTTCCTACGAAGTCCTCCATGAAAACTGAAACCCAGCCACTGCAAAACGCATGAAAGAACCCTATTTCTTCAAGCAGAGGCGACAGTTACTCTTGAAGGCCGAGCATTTTCTTCTGTCCGCACTCAAATTCGATCTGGTTATCCAAACCGCACATAAACCCCTCGCTTGCGCCCTCAAAGAGTTCAATGTATTCCAATGGCATTCGAAGTTTGCACAGGTTTCTTGGAATTTTGTAAATGATGGATTAATGACCACGGTATGTCTCCAGTTCAAACCCCTGCAAGTTGCTGGTGCGGATTTCTATCTTTCACTTCAGCAATTCGTCTTGGAGTTGACTTTGCAGAAATCTAGAGAAATTCATCCCTCTACCAGTAAGTCACTATTTATACAGCGGAAAGATAATCTTTTTATTTGACTTTTAATACAGCGGAATGGTAATCCATTTTAGTTTCTGCGCAGACTTAAATGAAGCTCTAATTCAGGAAATTAGTAAAGCTGTCCCTGGCTCAAATGATTTGAGCTTCAAAAGCCAACAGTTCAAACCATGGCTTGTCTCTGGAAGCAGCATTGGTCTTATTGGCGAAATCCTCAATACAACAGCGTTCGATGCTTGTTCACACTTGCATGTGGTTTGCTTTTTGGCACCACATTCTGGAGAATGGGCCGGAAAACGTAAGCATTCGTTTCACCTACCAAGAGTATAACACTTCAAATAAAAACTCTTGTTAACCGAACTTAACTTCGGTTTTTATTTATTATTTATGGATGGTTATAATATTTTCCAGGCACACGCAGCAAGATATATTGAATGCAATGGGATCCATGTTCGCCGCAATTCTGTTCATAGGTTTCAGTAATGTTGTCTCTATGCTACCGGTAGTCGATGTTGAAAGAACATTATTCTACAGGGAGAAAGCTGCAGGAATGTACTCTGCTCTGCCCTATGCCCTTGCTCAGGTAAACACTCTAATTAAGCACTCTTTCATTGTCTCTGTAAAGTGCATCACCTTGCTTTTTCTCATCGCAAAGTTAGATTCATGATGAAATCATAAAATTATATTTGTGTCTGAGTCAGGTTTTGATCGAAGTACCATACATGTTTGTGCAAACGGTGCTGTATGAAGTGACGGTTTATGCATTCATCGACTTTCGGTGGACAGCGGCTAAATTCTTTTGGTACTTTTATATGATGTTCTTCACGCTCCTTTACACCACATATTATGGTATTATGACGGTGGGTCTGACTCCTAACGCAAGCATTGCTTCCATTCTCTCCACTGGCTTCATTGCAATCTGGATGGCTTTCTGCGGCTTCTTACTTCCACGTCCGGTGAGTTTTTCTTATCAGTCTCTCCCTAATCAACTGATCACTCTCTCATCTTCATGTTTTTTCACGTCGATGGTTTTTTAATTGTTGCAGCGGATTCCTGTATGGCAGAGATGGTATTACTGGATTTGCCCCTTTGCATGGACTCTCTATGGACTGATAGCGTCTCAATTCGGGGACAATTCAGATGAAATGATGATGGCTGATGGTACAAAACAACAAGTGAACAAATTCTTGAGAAGCCACTTTGGTTATAGGCATGCTTTTATGGGACCAGTTGCAGTTGCTACTGCGTCATTCTCAATTTTATTTGCACTAGTTTTTGCCCTCAGTATTAAAACTATCAATTTCCAAACGGGATAGAGAAACATTATAATTTGTTTTCTGCCATGCGAACTACCGTTTGCAGTAATTGTTTTTCCCTCCGCATTAAAACTTTCAATTTCCAATCGAGCTGGCAAAATATTAGATAAAGTAAACAAGTGTTTAATGTATATATCATGTTTCAATATCCATTTTCTTGTGGATTGTTTGGGCAAAGTATGAGGTACCTGCCACTTAAAGTGGTCTGAAATGCTGCCTCCGTTTTCAAGCCACATGCAGGAGGAGACGTTGCCAATGTATATTACAACAAACTCCAAGTCTCAAGATCTAGTCTCTACTAGTAACATAAATAACCATAACCAAGCTGCTCTCAATTCTACCGTTTTCCCAATATCATGGCAACAGCTTCAGAACACTGAGTATCCGGTACTCGGTGACAGGGCCACAATGCTCAGTACTCCGTTGTTTGATCCCGATTTCCACCGAATTGCTGCAGTTCTGGACCAAATTTACACAACTCTAAGTTCATCTTGAGAATGTAAGGTTTAGTTTGTCGTTACTAATTTGTCATGGGTTTACAATATATTCCACAGATTGATTCTGAAATTCACACAAACTCGCAGCCGTGGTGGACTCAGATGTAATAAAATTACA
>LPNX010612615.1:561834-607524 GCA_001517045.1 Pseudotsuga menziesii
TTGGTAGATTTTAAATTAATGTGGAATGTGAATGAATTAAAGTAGGTGAAAAGGGTACTCCAGATATACCTAAGGGGTACTTGGAGTATGTCCAAAAGAAAACTTTCATGGCTACTCGCAAGGTTTTTGTGGGCTGGAACAAAGTCTCAAAGACTGTTATTCATAACGCACCCATTAGGGTGTGGCAGAGATCGACGCCTCGAGGTCACTTTCCAGTTGTTCCCACTCCTTTGGGTATTTTTCCACTGCTTATAGTTTGTTCGAGGTGTTGTATTTTCTCTTGATGGTTTGTCAATTTGGGAGGTGAAGACTAATTAATATAGTCACTCAAGTTCTTTTAATGCAACTTGACTGATCAGACGAACCGCAGCCATGTACAGAGCATACACACTGGAGTCTTTTTTATTTTTAGAAAATTTTAAAAGAGGTGTTATTATTAAAAAGAAAACCCTCTAGGAAGCTCTTTGAGTCCAAGTGGACCTCAATCGAGGAATCAAGGAGGGTTTGATTTTATTATGATTATTAAAACAATTAATGATAGCAAATGAAGCATAAAAAAATAAGAAAATATAATTTTTTAATTAGACTACCACGACTTTTTCTTCACCTTTCGACTCAAAAGGAGGCTCATGGGGTGAGTATTAAAATTACTTTGAAACCACCAAATATGAAAAATTACAATGATTATAAGTCAAAGTATATTATCCCTATAGATTAGAACTACGCTAGATTGAAAAAAGATGAAAAAATGTAAAAAATGACACAAATGCAAATCCCCTAAGGGGGGATGGTGAATAGGCTCGAAAGAGCCTATTCGAAGAGATTTTTCTTTTTATTAGCAGCAATTAAAATATCAGAAAACTGAAATTAATCCACTTGGTCCTTATATAGAATGAGACCAAAGGTTTACAAATTGTGAAATTTTGAAATTTTGGGAAGACGGAGACCCTGGGGGGTTTCGAATGGTCGAAAAATGCTTTCTTGACAGCACCTCCTCTTATTTTATGTTATACCTGATAAAAATAAGCAATATTATCACAGTTAAATATGCCCAAAAGTACTTTGAAAGAACTTTTTGATGAACACACTTCTTACCCAAAAATTCTAAGTTAAAACTAGTTTTTAAAGAAGCGACAAAAGAACCAAGGAAAGCAAGCTTTCCTTGGGATATTGGCCTGATTTTGGGGCAGCCAATATGAAGAAATTAAATTTCTGAATATAAATTTTTATATTCTAAGGAAACAACCATGCATTCAACAAGCTTTAGATCTACTTTCACAGCCTTGAAAATGACAATTTTCCCTAAAACTAGATCTAGAATGCTTGTAAAATTTATTTAGGAATGAGATCTAGTTTATGAGCTTTAAGGAAGAAATATATATGTAAAATGAATTCTAAAATTGATATATCTAAACAACTTTACAGCTGCAAAACAAGTAACCGGACTGATTTTAAAAAAATTGAAGGAGGAAGAGGAAAACAAGAGCGCTTGTTGATGTAATGGATCTGCAAAAAAGACTAGTTAGTGGAATGCCGAGGGACAATGCCTTCAAAAAACAGTCAGATTCGTAGTGGATTCAAGCTATATCCACAGTTCATCCAACCCCTGCTACCTGAAAACTAACAAACAATCCTGCACAAAAACCTTATGAGATCTGGATATAGATATATGAAAAAAGAGAGGGATTACATGCAAATAAACTTACTTAAACATGTATAATATGAATCTTCAAACATATATGCTATGAGATATTGAAAAAAAAGTAATATTACTTGCCCAACTATACTCCTATTGATTTAGCTGAATCATTCTATCCAGACAAGATTCAGATACAGAAATTGAGAGAAAGACACCGGTAACAACAAAAGTTGCAAGACAATGTTAATTCCACACACATAAGAGCATTACACCATTTTGGCCTCCAAAGCTTAAATTTATTCCAATAGTAAAAGATATTACACAGTATTAGAACAACAATATTTCCTCAATCCAACTCTAACTAACTCGGAAAGGAGGCATCCATACTTTATTTATACAAAAAAATGAAACCCAGAGGGGGCACAAATCCTAAGGAGATAGACAACTGCAACTGAAGGAGAGCCCATCAATGCTTGATCTGAAGTTGAAATAAGCTTCCAATGAGTCTAACTGTTAATCAGAGGGCTAATTGAGCTGACACATCAACCACAAAGCTTCCAGAAGAGACCACACATGTGGAGGAGAGAAAGTGGACACAGTTCCCCATAAAGGAGGCTGAAGTTCAAGTCTGGCTCTTCCCTGATTAGCTCCTTCAGTCAAGGAATTGCATTCTCTATTTAATCTAGTGTTGATGAGATTGATTTCAATCAAATCGGTTGAGAGTCCACTGATCTAGGCTTTTGGATTTGCTCCATTATTTAATTAATTTATCAATTAAATAATCAATATTTGATTTTTTAGGGATTTTGGACCTGAGTGATGGAAAATCACTCAAAACTTGGAAAAAGTGGGTCTATGGGTTTACATGGTGCTCTTAGCTTGAAAATAAGCATCCCCATGACTAAAACTGATTATTTGGCCCACTTTTATTACAAAACCAATTTTTTCAACTAGACTATTAAAAAATAGCCTAAGTCTTGTGGAAAAATTAAAAATTAAAAAACATAGAATATTAAAAAAAATTAAAAACCTAGGGGAACTTAGACATGTTCATATGACTCGAACATGATGCATAGCATGTTTATACATTGACACATAGACTCTGATAACATCAATAGGCCTAAATGCCAAGCCGACCACCCGAACTTCGGAGGTATTGAGTGAAAAACTCAGAAATTATTAGTCGTTTATTCAACAACCAATAATAACCAAGGGAAAAAACACCCTGGGCTGATCAGATTGACAAATAAATTCTAAGATACTGAGTCTTTTACAGACACTATCATGCTATAACATCTTATTACAACTCCTCCATGGGGTATGAACATGTGATATAGTACAACAAGCACTTCCTAGAAGCAATTTTGAAAGTCTTCTGAAGTCCGAATAAATCATATTTTTTCGGTTCACCAGGCTCACTTGATAAAAACCACTAAGTACAACTTAGGTGGTAACATATAGCTCTAAATGTAGGACGTGTACTTGATCTGGTCATAGGGCAAGGAGAGGATACAAGAACACCATAATCTCTGGTTTATACACCCTATAAAAACATCTCAACTTGACAAGAAAACCTCAGTAGCACAGGATTTATATAAAAACCAAATGAACCATTAAGCTGATTTATTTAAACAAAATAAATGTAACTAACTAATTAAAAAAAGTTTTATTATAGATAAGTACAAAACAAAAATGCAGAAAGTAAATGCTCTTTTTCAAGGAGCTTATTTTCCTACTGTAAGCATGAAATAAAAAGGGTTAAGTGTAATCAGAAATCCAATGTAACCACCTAAGCATTTTATTAACATAAAAAAAATTCCTTGTCTTTGGTTACTAGCCAAAGTAAGGATACTTTATTTAGAAAATGCAAACTTGAGTGATGACCCAAAATGGGCGGACTGGATGGGAAATCATAGGCATGAATAATGTCATAAAAATTCTTCCCAAACTGGTATGTTCTCATGCAGGATGCTTCTATCCATGACTGGATAGAACTGATATACCAATCAGCATGATGAGGCAGACTGACTATATCATCATGCTGATCGTCAAGACTTATCAAATGATGACTCATTGTATAAGCACCAAGCTGCTCCAAATAATAAGGAACCTCTATATGGGAAGAAGATGGCTGAGACTGATATTCCGCTGACTACATCACATCTAACTTTTCACAATATTGCTTCTCAATGTCTTCATCACTGATACCTTTGTGCGGCTCTGCATGATATGACTCTGGATGATCATGTGAAAATTTTGAATGCTCCTCTTCAATACTAAGATTTTCCCATGTATCCACACTCCCTTCTATGGATGTATCGTAGATTGGACTTCGGAAATTTTTTGAATAGACACTCCCCTTGCTGGACATATCATGGATGGGATTATGAATAATATTTTCACAAGTTGGATCATCTATGAAATTCCAATAGTCATCACTCCCATCCATGTCATATGTGGGGGACTCTTCATCCATGGCATCATGCTCATGCCTATCCATGTCTTCCTTGTTGGTATCACATCCTAAGATATGACTACTCTCCTCCTGTTCATAATAATCATCCTTCAAAGTTTTGGTTTCAAATATATTACAAGACGTTAATCCTTCCAAAACTTAATCCCTAAGTGATGAACATAGAGGAGTGTCATCATACACATCATAAATTTCTTTGTAAGTGTCGATCTATGTAATGGTTTCCTCATGAGGGATTTCTGGAAAAATATTAGCATTACAAAAAACTTGAGAACACCTCAAATCTTCAATGTTTTCATTTATGGTGACATGAAGAGAGTCTTTAACAATGTGTTCAATCATGGGTTCCTCGTGAAGCTCTTCAATAAGATCATCCTGAGTGTCCTCAACTATAATGAAATTCATGGGCTCCTTCCGCTCATTTAGGTAGGTGAGGGTCCTTTCTACAACCGTCATCATATCTCCCTCCCCATCATGCCACTTCTCAAAAAACATAGCACATAAGTCTTCATGGGAGGTAATGCATTTATCAGGAAGACCACAAAACCATGTCCATTCCTTCCTTTTCAAAGAATGAGCAAAGATTTGCATCACATTATCCCTATCAAGTATGTTGAGTTTTGTCACAAATGAAGAAACAAATATGAGGTGACAGAGAGTTGAATCACCATCTCCATAAAAAGTTGGAGCCTGGGAATATCCTTCATCCTCGAGATATGGTTCATAGTTAGGAAAGCCCGAGATGCCCACGAAATCTATGGCAGGATATACACTAGAAATTAGAGCACCATAATCTTCATCATCCATAACGGCTTATCAGTAGCATATATTAACCATGTATTTTGTACTGAACCGGAGCAGCCAAATAATGAGAATTTAAAGTTTTACTATGTCGTATGAGCTCATCTACACACAAGTCTCAACAAAATTACGAGAAAGCAAGGCTTTATCCCTTTAATGGAGTTGCCATCTGAAAAAGAAAAATAAGCATTTAGAAATATTTTCACAAAAATTATTTTTTGCTTTTCTTTGTAAAAATAAAAACTGAAAAAAGTTAGTGGAGTCGCTAGATGAAAATTAAAGATCTACTCTAAGCATTCATCAAACAAAACAAAAACAAAAAGGAAGAAAACAAAAGTCTTACTCCGGGAATAAAATGATTTATCCCCGGCAATAGCACCAAAAAGTGCTACCTCCTTTCACACACTTGGGTTACGTGGTAGAAATCTTCAAGCCATTTGGTGTGTCCTTGGGGGCAAGTCTTGAGTCAAGGATGTCACCTTCAATGTTCTTGACTCCTCCGTTTAGGCTAACTCCTAAGGAAGCCAAGGGGGGTAGACCCTATTCAATTACTAAGTCTAATGACTTTGTGTGATGGTATTATATTGATTAAATTGTTTAGGATTTTTTTGAAATTAACCAGTGGAAACAAAATATAACAAGATGCAAGATTTAAAGTAGATAAGCACAGTAATGACACTCAATATATATATAATCAAAAGAATTGATCAAATAAATCACTAGTGTCTTAAATGGATTCAATAGAGAAAATAATGTTCTTGCATGTGCTTAAAATAATGTTTTGCAAATGTCTTTTGGTAGATTTTAAATTAATGTGGAATGTGAATGAATTAAATTAGGCGAAAAGGGGATTCCAAATATACCCGAGGGGTACTTGGAGTATGTCCAAAAGTGAACTTTCACGGCTACCCACAAGGTGTTTGTGGGCTGGAAGGGATTCTTGGATATTTTTGTTCATAATGCACCCATCAAGGTGTGACAGAGATAGGCGCCTCGTGGTCACTTTCCAGTTGTTCCCACTCCTTTGGGTATTTTGCCACCGCTTACAGTTTGTTCGAGGCGTTGGATTTTCTCCTGATGGTTTATCAATTTGGGAGGTGAAGACTAATTAATCTAGTCACTCAAGTGATTTTGATGCAGCTTGACTGATCGAATGAACCACAACCAAGTACAAAGCATACACACTGGAGTCTTTGTTATTTTTAGAAAATTTTAAAAGAGGTGTTCTTATTAAAAAGAAAAGCCTCCAGGAACCTCTTTCAGTCCAAGTGGACCGCAATCAGGGAATCAAGGAGGGGTTGATTTTATTTTGATTATCAAAACAATTAATGATAGCAGATGAAACATAAAAAAATAAGAAAACCACAATTTTCGAATTAGACTCCACGACCCTTTAATCATCTTTCGGCTCAAAAGGAGGCTCGTGGGGTAAGTATTAAAATTAGTTTGAAACCACTAGATATGGAAAATTACAATGATTATAAGTCAAAATATACTACCCCTACATATTATAACTACACTAGATTCAAAAATGATGAAAAAATGTAAAAAATGACACGAATGTGAATCCCCCCAGGGGATATGGTGAATAGGCTCGAAAGAGCCCATTCGAAGAGATTTTTATTTTCATTAGAAGAAATTAAAAGATCATAAAACTGAAATTAATCCACTTGGACCTTATATGGAATGAGACCAAAGTTTTACAAATTGCAAAATTTTGAAATTTTGGGAAGACGAAGACCCCCTGGGGGGTTTCGAATGGTCCAAAAATGATTTATGGACAGCACCTCCTCCTCTTTTCTGTTATACCTGATAAAAACAATAAATATATCATATTTATATATTCCCAAAATTACTTTGAAAGTACTTTTGGATGAACACACTTTTTACCAAAAAATTCTAAGTTAAAACTAGTTTTTAAAGAAGCGGAAAAAGAACCAAGGAAAGCAAGATTTCCTTGGGATATTGGCCTGATTTTGGGGCAGAAAATATGAAGCAATTAAATTTATGAATATAAATTTTTAGATTCTAAGGAAACAACCATGCATTCAACAAGCTTTAGATCTACTTTCACAGCCTTAAAAAATGACAATTTTCCCTAAAACTAGATATAGAATGCTTGTAAAATTTCTTTAGGAATGAGATCTAGTTTATGATATTTAATGAAGAAATATATATGTAAAATTAATTCTGAAATTGATATATCTAAACCATTTTAGAGCTGCAAAACAAGTAACTGGACTGATTTTAAAAACTTTGAAGGAGGAAGTGGAAAAGAAGAGCGCTTGTCGCTGGAATGGATCTGCAAAAAAGACTAGTTAGTGGAATGCCAAGGGAAAATTAATTCATAGAATAGTCGGATTCCTAGTGGATTCAAGCTAGATCCATAGTTCGTCCAACCCCTGCTACCTGAAAACTAACAAACAATCCTACACAAAAACCTTATGAGATCTGGATAGAGATATGTCAAAAAAGAGAGGGATTACATGAAAATAAACTTATTTAAACATGTATAATCTGAATCTTCAGACATATATGCTATGACATATTGAAAAACAAGTAATCCTACTTTCTCAACTATACTCCTATTGATTCAGCTGAATCATTCAAGAAAAACAAGATTCAAATGCAGAAATTGAGAGAAAGACACCGGTAACAACAAAAGCTGCAAGACAATGTTAATTCCACACACATAAGAGCATTACACCATTTTGGCCTTCGAAGATTCACTTTATTCCAATAGAAAAAGATATTAGACAGTATTACAATATCAATATCTCCTCAATACAACTCTAACTAACTCGGAAAGGAGGCAGCCATGCTTTATTTATATAAAAAATGAAACCTCATCCTAGAGTGGGCACAAATCCGAAGGAGATAGACAACTGCAGCTGAAGGAGAGTCCATCAATGCCTGATCTGAAGCTAAACTGAGCTTCCAATGAGTCTAACTATCAATTGGAGGGATTATTGAGCTGACACATCAACCTGCTATCTGAATCATCAGCCACAAAGCTTCTAGAAGATCCCACACGTGTGGAGGAGAGAGAGAGGGCACAATTCCCCATAAAGGAGGCTGAAGTTCAACTCTGGATCTACCCTGATTAGCTCCTTCAGTCAAGGAATTGCAATCTCTGGTTAATCTAGTGCCGATGAGACTGATTTCAATCAAATCGGTTGAGAATCTAATGGTCTAGGATTTTGGATTTGCTCCATTATTTAATTAATTTATCAATTAAATAATCAATATTTGATTTTTAGGGATTTTTTACCTGAGTGATGGAAAATCACTCAAAACTTGGAAAAAGTGGGTCTATGGGTTTACATGGTGCTCTTAGCTTGAAACTGAGCACCCCCATGACTGAAACTGATTATTTGGCCCACTTTTATTACAAAACCAAATTTTCCAATTAGACTATTAAAAAATAGCCTAAGTTTTGTGGAAAAATTAAAAATTAAAAGAACTTAAAGTATTAAAAAAAATTAAAAACCTAAAGGGACTTAGACAATTTCATATGACTCGACCATGATGTCTAGCATGTATATACATTGACACATAGACTCTAATAACCTCAATAGTCCTAAATACCAAGCTGACCACCCCAACTTTGGAGGTATTGAGTGAAAAACTCAGAAATTATCAGTCGTTTATTCAACAACCAATAATAACCAAGGGAAAAACACCCTGGGCTGATNTCTTTTACAGATGCTATCATTCTAGAACATCTTATTACAAATCCCCCATGGGGTATGAACATGTGATATAGTACAACAAGCACTTCCCAGAAGCAATTCCAAAGGTCTTTTGAAGTCCGAAAAAATATTTTTTGTCCGGTTCACCAAGCTCACTTGATAAAAACCACTAAGTACAACTTAGGTGGTGACACTACCATGTTAGAGACAAGAAATAATGCTCCAAGTGAGAGGATAATTAGACACTGCCATCAACAAACTATGTGGCATAAAAGAGGCTATAACAAACTAAGCATAAAATGAAAATTTGTACCGACAAAAAAATGGAACCGGTGTTAGCCTTGGATTCTTGCTTGATGACAACACCTTCAAGATTTACATGTGCCCTTTTGGAGTGGAGTGTTGTAGATGCGTAAGAGAGTTTTTTCATTGATCAAACAAATCTCTTACGCATGCGAAGCACTCCACTCCAAAAAAGCACATGTAAATCTTGAAGGTGTTATCATCAAGCAAGAATCCAAGGCTAACACCGGTTCCATGTTTTTGTTGGTACAAATTTTCCTTTTCTGCTTAGTTTGTTATAGCCTCTTTTATTCCACATAATTTGTTGATGGATGTGTCTAATTATCCTCTCACTTGGAGCATTATTTCTTGTCTCTAACATGGTAGTGTCACCACCTAAGTTGTACTTAATGGTTTTTTTATCAAGTGAGCCTGGTGAACCGGACAAAGATGATTTGTTCGGACTTCAGAAAGGACACTATCATTCTAGAACATCTTATTACAACTCCCTCGTGGGGTATGAACATGTGATATAGTACAACAAGCACTTCCTAGAAGCAATTCCAAAGGTCTTCTAAATTCCGAACAAATCATCTTTGTCCGGTTCACCAGGCTCACTTGATAAAAACCACTAAGTACAACTTAGGTGGTGACACTACCATGTTAGAGAAAAGAAATAATTCTCCAAGTGAGAGGATAATTAGACAATGCCATCAACAAATTATGTGGCATAAAAGAGGCTATAACAAACTAAGCATAAAAGGAAAATTTGTACCTAAGAATCCATTACAAAGAAATAAAATAAAATAAAATAAGAATAAAAAATATTCCATTTATTCCTGGAATATATGGTTTCCCATCCATACATCTCTATAATTAACTTTAAATCTTGTTCATAATTATATTTTAGATTTGTAAATTGTATCACTTATGACCATCCTATATATTAACAACAAGAAATTTGACAACAAATCAATGATCCAAAGAAGGAAGAAAATTTTAAGCACTGCAATTTTGAGGAAGCGTACGAAAACTTGCAAGGAATTTATTTTAGTTGCATGGTTTACACATTTATCGGACATATTTTTGTATTCACTTGAATACATTCCAAACAGTAAATATTTCATTTGGATATGGAACTGTCATGATATTCCAACCTAAACACACATTTCATGATCCCTATCCCTCCTAGGACGATAAAGGAAAATAATTACCTTTCTGTTAAGTATAGTTTAGAGAGAATGGACCTCTGCCCACAACGAATGAAATCCATAAGTTATCTCTTTAAATTTATTAAAATGTGCTTGCATCATTCCCATTTCTTTATGAAGAGTTCAAACCATGACTTTAAATTCACTAATAATGTCTTTACTTCTTGTAGAAGCTCCAAATGCATTTTTCCTAGAATCAATTTCATGATCACCGCATAATGCAAAAGGAGAGCGTAAGATAATGCCCTATTTCAATTTTTTTGCATGACTACAACATCTATATAGTAGTTATACCTGACTCTTGTAAATCCTATTCAATCTTGGTCTCAAATCAATTACTTTAAGTCATGCACTCTCGCAAATCCAACTCTAACTCAACTATTATAACATCAATAATTGTAGCTACCCTCCCTGAACCGTCATATGATTCAATTTTCAAGTTCATTTCCATCTCACGACGCAAAATACTATCCTTGTTATCCTGAAACATAAATTTTGCATTTTACAAATTGGAAGGACGAATGTTTAAACCTTAACATACAGTTTGAATAGAAATTATTTTAACATAATTGTGAATTAAATTTAAACAAAAATGATTTTATATGCAGTTAATATTGTTCAACAAGGCACCATATAGGAAACTATCTGCAAGGATTCAACTTCAAGATGATAATGATCCACTACATCTTTCAGGCGTTCAAGTGGTAATGATTTGCAATCCAATGGAATAAAATATCAAGAACTAATAACCTCCATCCAAGTAATAAATGGAATTACCATGTCATAACATAAATAAGAACAATACATTGTTGGAATTGAAAATCTATTATATACCCACCTGAGTGTGGTCTAATGGCAAGAAGCAAGGTGATTGGGCTTGTATTAATGTGGAGACCCAAGTTCAAAACCCTATATGGGAGAGGATGTAAATATAAGAAGAATTTCTAAAAAAAATTATATCCAATAATAAATAGTTAACAATAATGCAAACTTACAACTTTCCCACTAGAAGAATGCATTGACAACAATTCTCTCTATAGAACATATAAATCCATGGCCTCTTATCTTCTGGAAATATAGATATGAAAGTAAGGACAAAGTCCATCGGGATCTGTTTCAAAAACATCTTAATATACAATATCAAATAGCCATTTCCATGTAGCATCACTTATTGGAAGGATAAAGTTTAATATGCTAACCATAATAAACAATCCAAATCATTATGCATTGTGTGAATAACATCAATTGAGAACTCTTTCCAAGCCTATAAACAAAAAATGTGTGCATCTTTGCATCGTACAAACACAAGAGGCTTAATTGTTAATGATTTTAATCCATAGACCTACAAAGACACAGTTCAAAGAACAAGATGGCATGTACAAGTACACAAAATTTACAAATATTAACAACAAGATGCATGAATAATTATCAAAAGTAAAGGGAATGATCACTACCAATATCCCCACAATTTTCCATACAATATCCCACTTTATAATCTAGAAAAAAGTATTGCCAACAAACTACATGCATCCTATGGTAGGCTGTAAGCAAGAATATTTCACCTTCTACAGATAGAAGCTATTCCTCTGGTCTGAATGGTTCAGATCCAGAACAAATGAATGACAAAGGATGAAGACCCTCCCTGGATATCGTAAATACCTAGAATTCCTGCTTCGATAGTAAACCTGTGTACATGAAAATACATCAAAGCTACCAGAACATAATCTATTAATCCATGTCAATGACTAAGGAATCCAACAACATTTACATGTGAAATCAAACAACAATAGAAATGTGGGACAAAAATCAGCTTTGCTTTAGAATAAAATGGATAAGTTTACAACCAATTAATCCTTAGTGTTGACATGCATCTCCATGAAACCAACAGTTCATCCCCATAAGCTCCAACCTTGCTCTCTATGCTCTCCAATGACTTGGGCCAAGTGGTCAATCCAACAGCATAACAATACCTCTATATTTCTCCCCTCAACCATGGACATGAGCTTGTATTTATAAGGCTCAATGGATAGGAATGGTTGATATATTTGTGGATGAGGTGGCCTCTAAGATCTTATGATGGGGGATCTCGATCTCAACTGACCCACAACATTAGGGATAAGAGAGGACACAAGGTTCATGATCTAGAAGCCTCGAGAAACCTCTCTTTTTACCATTTTACCCAGGGCACCGCCTTTTGCCTCTTATGACAGAGCGGTTCAGGTTAAAAATGCTTATGGGACAAAGGCTATAAGCGGTGGCACCAATTATGGTAAATAAGGTACAGGTGGTGCAAGCAAGGTATCGCTCATGGATAACGAGGAAAGCACAGTGCTGAGTCTTTTTATGAAAGATTGACAATCAACATGGGTTTTCTCTCCAAGTGTTGGGATTTAAGGGAAAATATGTAAGTCAAAGGTCTTATCACATGGTGGTGACAGGATTTTGGTATAACAGGATGCCCCCAAAATCATGAGTCTTAGAGGGATATGATAAATGAGAGCTTTGAGATAACAAGTTGTCACTACGAGGTGAAAATGTCAGCTTGATCGGAGCATGTCATCAAGTAGGCATCTGTAGTACATCAATATTTTTGACTTGTAGACACAAGTAACTAACTCATGGCTGCAAACCAATACAAGGTAGATCCATGGGAGGAATAAACAAGCACGGCTAATAGAATACAACATAGATTCATGTGATAGAGGACTCAAACTTGGACATAGCTACTAGACATACAATGTATATCTATGTCATCCAGATGCAAATTTGAGCATAGCCATGACCATACAAATGTGAATCCATGCTAGATATACAAAATTCCATCACAACCTAGGGAAAAGCAATGAGCTCTTTAAACAAATACCCAAGGTCTTCGTCTTGTCTTCCACAAAGTATGATTTTATCCATGTGATTACAATGATCTGAAGTCAAACATGGTAGAAACCACTTGATTACCGGCCAATGATGTGAACCGTTAACAAGTGCGAGGAATATCACCATTGATGTCAATGATTCTCAAGGTACCATAGTACAATCCACTGAGTGTGAATAGATGTCCTAATGTCGAACACCCAGTTGATTCTGTCGATCAAAGGCCAATGATGTGAACCTATGTCCAGAGCGAGAGAATCTGTCACTAAGTCATACAGATCTCAAGGTACTAAGTTTTTGTTTCTAAGACTATTTCCTAGATGATGAGTTGATGTCAACAGGAATAGTCTCGTTGAAGGAGGGCCATGATGAGTCCCACATTGACAACATGAAACTTGGAACATATTTCTAGAATGATGTGAATCTAGTAACCATAGGACTGACTCAAAAATACTGACACAGAGACTGTTTTGATTGTAGAGGTAAACTTCTTCAAGTTCCCTTTGAACATTGGGCGGCACGACACAAGACTTGGAAGCATGACTAGATGAGACAGGCACACAATGCAACAGGGGACAATACATTCTTTTGAAAGAATCAAAGGAGTTGCATGACTCATGAAAGTGGATCATCACAGAGATCAGTTGAATACCCAATTAACTAACATGATATGTAGACAAGTGCCATGTTCAAAGGTAATGACAAACTACTGCCATTTATTTGCAAAATGATTCCCTTCCCATTTCCCCCATCATGATCGATGAGTGCCTCTTTTCGGTTTTACGAGTTCAAAGAGGGTAACAAACACTTGGTATAGCTTGTCCGAAGACAAGTCTAGACTCATATGTTTTACGAAATTGAGAGAGGAGGGGTTCGTTCCCAAAACGGGTCTCTTAATGTTTAGTTTAACGAGTCCAATGAAATAAAACTTGGTATCATTCACATTTAGAGAGTCTGAACGATTATAGAAGAAGACTCTGAAGGGGTCCTTTTTCATATGATTTAGTTTCTAAGGCTCGAAAAAGTGTAAACTCACACCTTAGAGAACTCTTCCAGTCATGATTGGCTGGAGTGTTCCCTTTTCGTAAATAGTCTGTCCGAACCGAAAAAGAGATAACCTACCGTTAGAGAGACGACTCTTCAAATACTTTAACAAGCGTGAAGAAGATAATATCGCTCAATAATATTTTCGTATTTAGGGAGCCTAAAAAGAGTTGAAAGAGGACTCCATGAGGTTTCTTTACACAATGTCAATTTTTACGAGCCTGGAAAGAATCGAAAATGGACTCGACAATCTTTTCATATTTAAGGAGCCTGAAAAAAATGAAAGAAGACTCCATAGGTTTCTTTACATAATGTCAATTTTTTACGAGCCTAGAAAAAATTGAAAATGGACTCGAACCTTTGATAGTATGTTTAAGGAGCATGAACAAAGTGTCATAACAAATGCTCATTGACTTTTTCTGTTTTATGGAAGTGCGAAAAAGTCATAAAGAAACTCCCAAATATTTTTGCTATAGTGCTCCTATCCTACAATCAACTAAAAAACAAGGATTAAATGCTCTCATGATGAACATTCAAGGATTACGATAGATAAATTTCGAATAAAAGTGATTTTAAACTAAAAATATGATATATCAAACCCTGAAAATGTGTATATAAGTCATGTAAATAGTAAAAAATCAAATCATTTTACTATTTACCTATAGTGGAGAGCATTTAGATAATTTTCTTAGTCTGATCTTCAGCAGCTGATGCTGGGAGTTCCCACCATCATATTTGAGTGCCGTCAGTTGTAGGTAACAGCTAAAACCTTACTTTTTCCTTTCATAGTCTTCATTTTGAGTTTTGATGGGGTTTTGGGATAATAGGGAAAGCCCTAAAACCATGGAAATGAGCACCACGCATACCCCTTGCGGGATACACGGTACCCCACTAGAACCGTGCCTAAAACATAGCTGACAGGAAGTGCCACCGCCTATCTCCAACGGTGCACAGGCGGTGCCGGCCGTGGAGATTTCAAACTAATAGCACAAGCAATAATAAACCATTCTTTTGATTTTAAATGATTAGAGATGATTCTAATGGGTGCTATGATTGTTTTTGGCAGTTTTTTTTGCTCAATCATGGTGATATGGAAAGAAAGACAACATGACAATGATGACACTTTTGTTGAAAGAAATGCGGGTTGTATAGCTGCACTATGGGACTATGGGCTCCTGAAATTCTTTTGGACCCCAATCATGGTATCACATGAGCGGTTGTTAGAGTACATACTTTGGATGTGGAATCCGAAGCAGCAGCATTTCGAGGTTGGGGCCCACATTCTGACAGTGGAGGTAGAGGAAATCTACTTCTTGACTAGACTCTTGAGATGGGGTGCCCCCATCTCGCTGACAGGTTATCGAGGAGGGGATATTACCACTTGAGAGCTAATAGATCATCACTATGCTCCAGGGATGAGGGCATCGGGGAAGAAAATCCCCATCAGAGCAGTGATAGATAGACCCCTACGAACTGTCTTATTTACCATGCAGAGGGTGGTCAGGAGTCGGGGTGTGCACCAAGCATCTAGGGTACAGATGTTATATTCCATAGAGGCCATGGCACCCACGGTATTCAACTGGGTGGAAGCCATGCTTTTGATATTCAAATATTAGCTGACTAAGTGTCGGTAGGGAGAGCTAAAGCAGTTTGTCTTTGGTTCCATTTTAGCCTACTTCTTCTTCGAGCGGGAGCCACAGATGAGACCTCAGGTGGTCTTCAGAATTCTGAGAGAGCAAGACCCCTATATGCTGAGGTGGGTCCAGATTATGGCTCGTACAGGAGCATGTTGGGGGGAGTTGAAGTTCAGTGACTCCTTCTTTAGATGGCTCTACGATCCGATCCTCATGGTGGAGGACTATGCTTATGCAGGCACAAAATTCCACAGAGATCTTGACCTACCGCTCCCACCTGGTGCATAGTGGGGCGACATCGGTAAGAAGTAAGAAACCCTAAAATGGATGAAATGTTTTTTTATGTTTTTGATGTTTTATATTTTTTATGTTAAGTAACGAGACCTGGATATTCTCATGCAGATGTCTGAGCATCATGATCTGAGGGAGCCTCTCCATTGGATAGGCGAGCTGGAGCTTGCTTTGTACCACAGGGCGATGATATCACCGGGGAGCTAGAGGAAAACCTAGAGAGGTTGACCTTGGATATCCCAGATGCTTCCATCGATGACCTCCCTCTGAGGTATTAGAGACCTATGGTGGGGGTCCCAGGTCGATTCAGTAGACTGTCATGTAGAGTAGATCAGGCAGTGATGTGCTACCATGAGCATGACTAGAGATTGTGTGTATGAGATATCTACTGAAAGCTGACAGCTTCAGGATTTTGTATGGTGATTTTTCCTAAAAGCCTACGTGCTTCAGATGAGGTCTCATGACTTATTTTTTGTAAACTCATTCATATATATATATATATATATATACAGACTTTTACCTGGTTTTTATGTGTCTAAAAGAGTGAATGTATTTTACATGAGTTTTATGTGTCTTTAAATGTTTATTTACAATAGACCATGTTTGATTTCAATGTCATGAATGGGCAATATGCCAATCTAGGTTGTAATTATCCAATGAGTCAGCAACTACATTATGTTCCCTAGGGATATGCCTATAATAGATGGTTTCAAATGATCTTTCTAACAAACATACTCTCCAGAAGAGGCAAAGAAGCACATGGTTTCTAATGGTCACAGACATGGTTCAGATGGCAAACCACAAGTTCTGAGTCCAACAAGACTACTAGATTGCAAACATCTTGGGAGGCAGCTTCAGTCAGAAGACCGATGACTACTTGATAGTCGGAGATGTTATTAGTAACGGGACCTATACAAACCGCTCCTGAACTGACCAAATATTCAGCCAAGGAATAGAGGACCCAAGCAGCTGAGGCAAGATTCAAGGTATGGCGGCAAGCACCATCAGCGAAGCCATAGAAATCCATCTGCATGACCAAAACATGGTATAAACAGATGCAGACACTAAACTCAAAACCATCTTGAAAATACTAAAAACACACTGAAAGCCAAGCAATATACATATATACAAGATACTATCCAAGAAAGACCTAGGCATAGTACCTTTTTAGGTACAACCCATTGCGAGCTTTCCCTAAAGGGGTTCCATCATAATCAATGAGCTTGTAGGCTCCTTTCTTTAAAACCTTAGAAATAACAAAAGGTTCGTACCACATGGACTCAAACTTACCCTTCCCTAGTTTGTCATATATCTAATCGTAAGTCAAAACTAGGTCACCCTCGTTAAAGGCATGATGTTGGATGGATTTATCATACTGTGCCTTGATGCATTTCTTATGTGCCTCATTAGCCAAGGCAATATCTCTCCGAGTCTCGTCAAGGTTATTCAAGTACAAAAATATTTCTTCCTCTGCAGAAGTGTCTAGGAGAAGTTCGACGGCAAGTTGTAAGGATGGAATCTAACATTGAATTGGTAAGACAGCTTTGAGTCCATAGACAAGATGGAATGGTGTGAAACCAGTGGCTATTTTCACAGAAGTCTGATAATCCCAAATGGGAAGAAAAGAATGTGGTGCCAGTTGGATTTATGATCTCCAACCATCCGACGGAGCATAGTTTTTAAAACTTTGTTAATGGCCTCTAATTGACCATTAGCTTGTGGATAATATGGCATAGAGTTTTCATGGCAAAAACCTAGCTTGGCACTCAGTTCCTCTAGCATTTGATTACACAAATGGGATCCATGATCAGTAACGATGGATTGTGGGACTCCAAATCTAGGTATGATATGATTGAACAAGAAGAAAGTGATAGTCTTACCATCTTGTGCATATGTAGGCATGGCCTCAGCCCATTTTGTGAAATATTCAATGGCTACAATGATGTAACCATACCCCTGGATGAGGTAGGCTTACAATGCATGAAGTCAATCCCCCATTTGGAAAATGGCCCAATGGAAATGATGGGGTGTAGCAGAGCAGGATGAGTGTGCTTTTTGGGATAAAAGTGATGACAAGGTGGGAATTTCTTAATAGCCTCATGATAGTCTTTGAAGACGGAAGGCTAGAAATAGCCAGCATGAAGGATTTTTTGGGTTGTAGCCATCCCAGATAAATGACTACCACATGCTCCAAAGTGGCAATCATTTAACACATGTTCAACCTCCTCATGGGTGAGGCATATTTGGAGAATAGAATCAATCCCACATCTATAAAAGGTATCATTCAAGATGAGGTAGTATTTTGCGTGGTGATGGATACAACAACGATCCTCATGGAATAAATGCGGCTGAAATCATTGTGTTTGGAGATAAATAAACAAATCTCCATACCATGGATCGGTAGTGCTAATTAGGAATGGGAATTCATTCGGGAATGAATCACTGGGCTCAGATTTTGTTGAAGCATAGGGAAGGTCACACATGAGCTCGACAAAGACCAAGGATTTCTTTGATGTGGCTTTGGTGAATTCCAGATCAAACTCCTGAAGTATGACTATCCAGCGGGAGTACTTTCCCCCAAGCACCCAGTGAGTCAGGATGTAATACATTGGGTTCTGGTCTGCCAATATAGTGGTAGTGCAGAGCAAAATGTAGTGAAGAAATTTTTGTACAGCAATGACCGTGGCCAATGCTAACTTTTCAACACATGAATAGTGAGTTTTCGAATTCATGAGATTATTACTGGAGTAGTAAATCACGTGCTCCTAACCATTGGGATTTTACTACACTAAAACCATAGTGATGGTAGTAGTGGAGGCAGCAATATACAAAAGAAATTCCTTTGAATAATTCAGGGGGTGTATCATAGGCGAATGGGTCAGAGTGTGTTTAAGATTATCAAAGGTGCATTGGGCTTGGTCATATTAGAATAATGGGGTGTTCTTCTTGAGGAGATGCATATAACCGTTTGTTTTCTCTGTGAAATTGCATTCAAAACGACAAAGAAATTTTTCCTTCCCTTGCAAAATTTGGATTTCAAGGAGGTTAGTTGGGGCTAGTAGAGCTAAAATGGCGGCAATTTTCAGAGGATCAATCCGGATGCCATCTTTGGATACCACAAAACCTAGCAAACATCCCGTCTCAATGCAAAAAACATATTTATGTGGATTGATCTGTATATTATAATGATGGCATCTCAGGAATATCTCTCTAAGATGACCAGAATGGTCCTCTTGTCACTGTGAATGAGCAGGGAGGTCGTCAAGGTACGGTTCGAAAATATGTTTAATATGATGAAACGCATAGGACATTGCACGCTGGAATGTGGCTCCAACATTTTTCAAGCGAAAAGGTAACTTCTTATATGCAAAGGTTCCCCATGGGAAAATGAATGCCGTTTTATGTTGATCGGCGGGTACT
Organism: Pseudotsuga menziesii; assembly: GCA_001517045.1. Lineage (NCBI taxonomy): Eukaryota > Viridiplantae > Streptophyta > Pinopsida > Pinales > Pinaceae > Pseudotsuga > Pseudotsuga menziesii. Next base: position 581,193 of record LPNX010612615.1, read on the forward strand.
ATCTCAATCTGATTATAGCCAAAGAAGCCATCCATAAATGAGAAGATGAAACTTCCAACACAGTTGTCGATAATCTGATCGATGTGCGGAGTAGGAAATTTATCCTTGGGACAAGATTTATTCAAATCCCTAAAGTCGATACAGACTCTAATGGTGCCCTTCTTTTTATTGATAGGGAAAATGTTCGATACCCATTCTGTTAGGGGTACAGGATAAATAAACAGAGCTTTGAGAAGTTTCTCAATTTCAGCTTTAATAGCTGCGGCCTTCCGAGGATGGACTTGCCTTTGTTTTTTCCTGATAGGTTTAGCCGTGGGATAGGTTTTAATCTCATGGAACACAATGGACGGGCCAATCCCCACCATATCTTCATAGAAATTATTTGAAAAGTGCCTTGTATGCTTCAGATTCATCTACCGAGTAGTTCTACCCAACATGAACATGTTCGATGGTATCAGGCTTGGCTAATATGTCAATTGGATTTGTCTGAGTAATGTTGCAAAGGTTTCCTTCAGAATCTATATCTTGCAACAATATGGGACTTTGGGGTACGTTGACAATATCAGTAGGAAACAAGGATGCATAATCATGGTTAACCATACTGGTGTTGGGGAGGAACATGGATCTATGATGGTGATCCTCCCAAATGGACTCATCCGTATTCATGATCTCTATAATGGACTCATTGAAAGGAAAAGTGTTGGAGTAGGGTCCCACAACTACAGGAAAAGCTGTTGTTTCGGAACGGGTAAGTCAAAGGTAACAGTACCTAAGCGGCCAAGAGGAGAAATCTCAACCACTGCACTTAAGGCAGTGGCGAAGACAGGAGGGCTCAGCTACCCTCATAAAGGAAAAGGAGAAACAAGGCCGAGGTATTGAAGATGAAGGACAGAAAACAAAGTGGCGCCAGTACCCACGGTCAATGCCGGGAAGCGTGGAAGACTACAGGAAGATGTGGTGTGACGAAAAGCGGCATTTCGAGTACAGATAGATTGACTGTCACAGATAGGGTTTTGGGTTACTGTTGGGAGAGGCCACAGTGTTGTAATGGTGAGACCTTCAGGCTGCCTATAAATGGATGAATTTTGTATTGTAAAAGGTTAGCTATTCAGCTAGTCGGACAATCTATTAGCTATTCAGACATTTAGCTAGTTAGTCGATGATCTGTTAGCTCATAGATCTTTTGTATTATAGAAGAGCCGAGCTCTGGTTCTGTTATTCAGTTTGTAGTATCTTACTGTAACCAGTAGCTGACTCCTAGAGTATGTATGTAACAATCCGCAGGGATTGAGAGAGAGAGAGAGAGAGGAAGAGTATATTGTAAGAGAAGCAATATAAGAAGAGGAGATCTACGAGAAAAGGGCTCCCGGCGGTGTGCGCGGAGTTACCCAGAAGATCTCAGCTGCATATGAGGTTGCAGCGGAACTATGTTTACTGTCACAAGTTATAATATATAAACCAATTCCCGTGGACGTAGCTTCTACCCTGGAAGTGAACCACGTAAAATCATTGTGTTATGTGACTGCTTCATGTGATTATGCTTTACTTAGTTTCTATCTGTTATCTATTACATGAATGTCGTATATCAGTTAGTAAATGTCTGTATGTTCTCATTCAGTTACAGCATTATAGAAGGTTAAAGGTGAGTTTAAATGTATCAAGTGTCTGCTTATGAGTTTAACAGCGCTTGTTTCACACAGTAATAGTCACTCTGTTAAGTGCTTCCCATATACTTATTCAGTAGGTTAAGTATAGCGATGTGAGTGTGTTGAACCGTGAAGTTCGTGTAAGGTTGTTTAACACCCTGTTGGAGGTTAGCTGAGCTATTCCTCCCAGTGGGAAACCCTTTGGACCTTGAGAGTCACATTGGGCCGTACTATAGGAGATATCGCATTGACAGAAGATGATATCGCACCGACAGAGGAGCTGCAGTGAGAGATATCGCAGATGGTGAGAAACACGGAGGGGAGAGTTTGCGCATCATTCTAGTCTCTGCGATGCGAGATATCGCAGATGGTGAGAAACGTGGAAGGGAGAGTTTGCCCATCATTCTAGTCGCTGCGATGCGATAGGAGTCCTCCCCCTAGCAGAGTCCACGAGGAAGGGAGAACTGCGACTCGCAGAAAGATCTCGCTGGCTAAGAAGAGCCTCGAGACACTAGGATGCCTAAGAACCTGGTTAAGGACACTTGAGTCTTTATCCAACCCATATAAGATCACTTCGGGTGAGACTTCAGGCCACTCTGCGGTCTATTGCCGAAAGGGCTAGTGAGTTAGGGGTGTTGTTGGTACATTATAAGTAAACCCGTGTCTTCCCATAGTAACCAACAAATGGTTCCATTGCCGGTTTTGAACAAACTAAAGAGCTAATGTTCTGTTGGAATCCTAATAAAGAAGAACTCAACCAGTGGGTTGGGTCTACAGAAAGAGAATTTGTTGTGACAGAAAACAAGAGTCCTACGTTGAGTACAGAGGACTGGTTACAAACACATATCTTCACAGACTTGCATATGATATTATTTGCGACCTATGGAAATGATTTGTACAACTGGTTATCAAAGTTGACTGATTAGAACATATTCAAGAAGAAAAGAAACATTGTCTAGACATCGGAGCTGGTTTAGACTATTAGGAGTATTGATAATCCCATTTCACCAGCAGTGGACTTCTGGCTTGCGAGTGTGCTAGAAGGCTTCATCACAGAGTTTGCAGTCGAACAAAGAAAACATTTCAATGAAGCCGAGCGGTACTTCTTCAAAGGATATCATGGTAAGTACCTGAAATCTTTAAATTTGTTCATTAAGATGCTATTACATGAAAAAGGAGTACTCGATGTATATTTAGATGTATAAGTTCAGTACGTGTAATGTCACAAGAGTTTGAGAGTGATTTTGATGAACTTGGACGTACACATAGTGGAAAGAAATATAAAGTAGATTTCAGATCTTCTGTCTTTGAAAACAGTTCAGAAAACACTAGAGAACAGAGTCATAGTAATATAGAAAGAATAGAAGGGGGTATCCCTTACCACCCTTACACCCCACAGAAATCAATCGGGACTCAGAATAATCCCGTAGGAACTCCATCTAGTAGCTCACATATAGTACATACTACCGCTACATCACCTACATCTACACCATTGAGTGGTAGTAACACAACAAATCAGCATCCACCATGTAGAAATAGAATGGGGGGTGATATGAAGTTACCTACCTTTAAGGGTATAGGGGAAAAAGACCCAGAGTAACATTGGTTTCTATGTGAAGCTATGTGGACCATTAAAGGGCTCCAAGATGATAATATTAAACTTGTACAATTGGTCACCACACTTAGGGAATGAGCCTTAACATGGTATATGAAGTATACCTCAGCGATACCCAGAACGCTCGTACAGGTCAGGACCGCCATGATCAAAGAATTTAAGAAATCTAAGTCTGAGTCACAGTGCATTACAGAGCTCAAAGACATTAAACAGTCACCTACAGAGTCAGTATGGGACTTTGATCAGAAATTCAAAGCCCTTATAGACCAAGTTAGCTTTGAGTTTCCGTCGGAGCAGCATAAGGAATGGTTTATTGCAGAACTACTCCCCCATATTAGACTGCCACTAATGCAATAGAAACTCCAGACGCAGGATGACGCGTTGGAGATGGAAATGAAACTACAGGTATGACAAACCTGCAGAACCAGTTAGCTAATCTCACCTTACAGAAGCATGAGATTAAGAAAGGAAAAGAGATTGCACAAGAAATATGGTGTATAAAGTGTAAAGCACAAGGCCATACTAAAGATAATTGTCCAGTATTTGTTGAATATCTAGCAAGTGGGGCTCCTAACCCCTTAGCACAGATGCAAGGGCCATGGTGTGAACTATGCAGAACAAGAGGACATCCACCTCAGCAATGCCCTTTACTTTAGAAGTATGTATAGACACCTAAGAACTTATACTGTAACTTTTGTAAGTCCGTAGGAGATGATGAAGATAATTGTAGAGCTTATGATCTCATGGTCGAGAGAAAGCACAACTTATATAGAGTCCAATTAGAGACACCAGGTCCAGCAGTAGGACCACAGCATGAACCAGCTCATGTTGGTCGTGGAGGAGGATTCAGAGGACGAGGCCGTGGAGGAGGCTTTGGCCACGGCTATGGACCGATCACTTGTTACAACTGTGGAGTTGTAGGACATTATGCTAGGGACTGTCAGAGCCTTACTACCACATGTAACTATTGCAAATATTATGATCATGCTATAGAATAATGTCCTACCTTGATAGCCAAGATCAGGGAACCTAATCCAGCAGTACACCAGAACATTCAGATTATTGCTGCTGAGTAGAAGGAACCAGAACTAAGAGTCAACATTGTGACTCGTAGCGGTGCTTCCACCAATGGGACATCACTGAATACTGAAAAGAACACAGGTCCAAAGTGGGTGCGCAAAGCCACTACTAAATCAACACCACTCGACCTGCAGAAGAACAAAGAAACATTTCAGGAAGTAAAACTTTCTTTAATGACCCTACGTAATCAGGATCGTAGGTACAACCATCTAGGGGCGTACCGCAGCAAACACCATGTGGCGTTAGCCCTGTACAGATATCGCAAGCTACCACATCGGGAAGGTGCGACGAGGATGAGTCGACAAGAAGTGTACAATCCTTCCTGTGGAGTTGCTTAAAACTCGTGAGAAATGAGAAAGCTATCAGAGAACTTCAGTGCATCATAGATCAGCGTCAGCTATCTTCTTCCATGAGTAGTGCGTAGCATGCTGTTCATAATATTATGGGACATACAAGAACAAGAAGAGAGATGCGACTCACAGCACAAGTTGGAGAATTCAAAATGGATGAGGTAATCCTAGATTTAGGATCAGAGGTAAATTTTCTGACTAAGCAGACATGGGAACAGATGGGTAGCCCTAAGTTAGCCAGATCACCTATCCATCTGAGACTAGCTAATCAGCAGCGGGTATCACCACTGGGTTGATTATCGCAGGTGCCAGTTGACATTGACAGAGTTCGTAGCTTTGCGGACTTTGAAGTTATAGAAATCATTGGCGATAGTAGACCATATCTAGCTCTACTAGGTATTGATTGGGAAATTTATAACATGGTTGTTATCAATTTAAAGAAAATACAGATGACCTTCGAGGACAATTATATTCAGGTCATCGCACCGTTGGATCCTTTTCAGGGTCCCAGATATATTGAACCTATCCGAGCAGAGGATGAGGCATGTAATATGGAGAGCCTCTATCAGATGACGGCCAATCAGAGCGACTACATCAATCCAACCGTAGAAGGGAACATTAGTTGGTGATGCGATAGCTCATGCGCATCAGACTCAGATGTTAGTCTAGAGAACTGGCAGAACAGACTTTATGAAGTCTCAGCTCGTAGAGGTGCGTTTATGACTAAGTCACTTCGATGGATTGGCGTAGAGATTAAGGATACTCCATCATTTGATGGCTTAGAAGACGTCAACGAATTTTTAGAGCAGTTTGAATAGGAAATTCCTCAGGAGTAGAGGATGTCAGTCATTGAACTTGTAGTAAGAGCCACACCTACAAGATGGTGGCATGCACATAGAGAACATATCGCATCATGGGATGAATTCAAGAGATTGATGGCGATCAGGTTTTCTAATGACAAGGAGTATCTACAGTAGAGGTACACATGAGAAAGTGACCCCAGGTCACATATTAAAATGTGTGAACATAATTGGTTGGACATTCTAGAGGATGAATGGGTTCACCTATTCATTCACACTTTAGACCAAATTCCAAAGAACTGGTACACTGAGACCGAGTTGCGCAGAGGAACCATTACATGGCCACTTATGATAGACAGCTTTGAACTCACTTTCGCTTTTGAATCTGAGTATCCAAGTATTGATCAAGCTCTAGACGTCATAAAGACTAAGATATTTGAGGACTGTACCCTATCAATACATACTCAACCCGAGTGGGCCATCCAGTTAGAAGATGCGCTCGAGTGTTATAAATTCGCAGTAGAACTAGAGGATGAGGATGAGGATACTTGCAGCATCAACATTCTGGAGTCTGAAGGGACTCACGATGTTGATGGACCGAAGCTATAGATTCCAACTATCATAGACCCCATCAAGATTAAAAAGATCAATATTGGCACAGACACAGAACCAAAGTTTGCCTCTATTGGAGACTATTGGGATGATGAAATGGTAGCACACATTGTAGATCTGTTACACGACTATCAAGACTTATTCCCCACCAAGTTCACAAAAATGAAGGGAATAGTAGGAGATCTGGGAGTAATGAGGATACCATTGAAAGAGGATGCTAGGCCATTCAAACAAAGTCCATACAGATTAAATCCACGGTATAAAGAAAAAGTTAAGGATGAGATCGATAATATGCTAGCAGCAGGCATCATTGAACCCGTAGAAGAAAGCGAATGGGTTAGTCCCATGGTCGTGAAAGAAAAGAAAACCAAAGGAGAAATCAGAATTTGTGTCGATCTACGTAAACTCAATGATGCATCACTTCATGACCCATTCCCGACACCATTTACTGATGAAGTGTTAGAAAATGTGGGAGGACAGGAGGTCTACTCCTTCACTGATGGATTTTCAGGCTATCACCAGATCAGAATCCATCAAGAAGATCGATATAAGACCACTTTTGCGACAGAATGGGGCTCATTCCAGTATACTGTAATGCCCTTTGGTCTTAAAAATGCACCAGCTATCTTTTCAAGAGTAGTAGTTGCTGTATTTAAAGAATACATCCATAAATTCCTAGAGGTTTATTTTGATGACTGGACTGTATTTGGATTAATTGACAAGCACATAGGAGATTTAAGACTGATGTTAGAAAAATGTAGGCAGTACCATATTTATCTGAACTTGAAAAAATGTATATTTTGTGCGCCATTTGGTATTTTGTTGGGTCACATTGTTTGCAGACAAGGCTTGATGGTAGATCCTGCAAAGATTGCCATCATTGTAAATCTTATAGCACCCAACTCAGTCAAGAAATTGAGGACAGTACTTGGTCATACCGAGTACTATAGAAAATTCATCAAAGGTTATGCAAAGATCACAGCACCTATGGAAAAGCTGTTAAAGAAAGATGTAAAATTCCTATGGAATGAGGAATACAAGAAAAGTCTAGACACTCTCAAATAAAAGATGGTTACAGCACCCATCTTAGTATTTCCAGACTGGACTAAGACATTTCATGTACATGTGGATGCATCTGGCATCGCACTAGGGATCATCTTAACCCAGCCAGGAGAAGGGGGTATCGATCACCCTATCGCATACTCAATCAGAAAGCTATCCACTGCAGAAAAGAACTACAACACTATAGAGAAAGAAGGTTTAACTATGGTGTATGCTCTACAGAAGTTTAGGCACTACCTGTTGGGTGCCTCATTCAAGATGTTTACTGACCATTCCACTTTAAAGTACTTGGTAAATAATCCAGTGTTAGGGGGAAGAATCTGTAGATGGTTACTACTGTTTCAAGAGTATGATTTTGAAATCATTGTAAAACCAGGAAGATTAAATGCCGGACTTGATCATCCGTCGTGGATAGACTCAGGAGAAGAACCAAGTAACCTAGAGGACAATTTACCAGATGCGCAATTGTTTGCTATTCAGATTGCAGATGAATACTACGCTGATATCATTCACTTTCTCACCACAGGATGGGCACCTGTTGAGTTTACTAAGGATCAAAAGAAACAGCTAGTTGTTAAAGCAGCAGACTTCACATTGATCGTAGGGCACTTATACAAGTTAGGTCCAGATGAAGTCCTGCGCAGATGCGTTATGCTGCATGAGAAAGAGGCCATTATCAGAGAACCACACTCAGGTGCCACAGGAGGTCATTTCGTAGGAAAGTCAACTGCTCAGAAAATCTTAGCTGCAGGATTATGGTGGCCTACTTTACACAAAGATACTAAGGAGTTTTGCAGATGCTACGATATCTGCCAGAGGGTAGGAAAACCTTCACGAAGAGATGAAATGCTACTGCGACCATAGATTATGTTGCACGCATTTGACAAATGGGCTATAGATTTTGTGGGTCCTATCAACCCACCAGGAAAACGAACTGGTGCGAGATATATCATCATAGGAACATAATACCTCACCAGATGGGTATAGGTGAAAGCAGTAAGGAATTGTGATGCTGCTACAGCTGCACAGTTCATTTTTAAAGCATCATCAGTAGATTTGGATGTCCAGTAATTTTGATGAGCGATCAAGGCAAACATTTTTTGAATCGCACTATTGAAGCCTTGACAGAGGAATTCCAGATACAGCACCATAAGAGCACTCCCTACCACCCACAAGCTAATGGTACGGTGGAGGCCTTTAACAAGATTCTAGAAACTGCTCTTACTAAGATCTGTAACAGCCAAAGAAATGATTCGGACCTCAGGGTTAACGCTATATTATGGGCTTATTGGACTACATGCAAGAAACTTACAGGGAACACACCTTTCAGCTTGGTGTATGGACAAGAGGCTGTTATGCCTATGGAATATATTATTCCCAGTTTAAAATTTTCTCAAATTACCGGGAAGGCTGATACAAACATGATGAATGAAAGACTAGTGCAGCTGCTTGCCTTAGAGGAAGACAGACTCATCGCAGGATTCCGTCAGAAAGTGCAGAAGGCACGAGAAAAAGCTTGGCATGACAGGCACATTAAGAGTAAGACTTTTCAGACAGGAGACCTAGTGCTCCTTCATGACAGTAAGTTTATTAAGTTTCCAGGAAAGTTCAAGACGCATTGGTTGGGGCCATATCAGATTTAGCAAGTTACAGAAGGAGGTGCCATTCAGCTCAGCAAACTGAACGGGGAGCTTCTTCCCACATTGATTAATGGCAGCAGGCTCAAGCTCTATAGTGATAGCCACCCCACCTCTCAGGCCTAACTCAGATAGTGTATGAAAGTGTAGATGCCCAGTGTAATTGAAAGGAGGCATCACACCGGGAATTAGTCTACAGCGGAAGATATTCTAAGTACAAGGAATCGCATGGGGACAGTTCATTTTGCGCAAGTCATAGGATGCTTGCGAAAAAAAAAAATTATGGAGTAAGTTGTTTTGCGCAGGTGATGCGGTGATGCATCGTAGTAAGGCGATGTTTCCCCGTGCCACGTAGCCGGTGTTGAAAAAGGACAGAGGGCCAGTCACTTTTCCCTCTGACAAGCAGTTAATCCGGATACGACAGGTATCCGTTACCCTAGATTTGGCAAGAGTATAATGAGTTTTCTTGATTTGGTAAAATCTTCGACGAGATTGGCGCCTGCACACACGTTTCAAGGGAAATTTGATCGGATTTTAGCAATTAATGAGGATTGAAACGATGGGTGTTGTCTTGTCCATGCAATTAATACTGCTGACGGGTCTAGTCTACAGGACCGTTGAGTCACAGAGTATCACCTTTGTTATAATTATAAAGATCATACATACGGAAGGGTTACTTTGGAAATTTTAGAGAGCTATAGAGCAAGTTGCAGAGTTTTCCTTGTGCAGAGATACCCCAGTTACAGAGTGCTAGTTTTCCCCAATTTCACAGCCATTTCCCATCCAGAGTATTGCACTGAGTGGGTTCTGTCTGAGGAGGAACCTTTGGAAGACATTGTGAGACGATTCCAGAGTGGTGGCCTCCAGTCTGCTATGACGACGCCGCCCAAGGTTGTGAAATTAGGTGCATCACAGGTCAGACAGCCGCCAAGGATGAGGAGTCAAGCGCAGGATGTAGAAGCTATCATCAAAGTCTTTGCTGCAGAGAAGCAGAAAGACGAGAAGATCACTAAAGATAATAAAGCTGAACAGAAGAATGACGAGAAGAAATATCCAGCCAGGAAGAAAGTAAAAATGAGAAAAAGAAGGCAACAACAGAAGGAAGATGACCTATCTCATCAGCTAAGAGAAGAACAAGAGGTTCCAAAGGTCAAGAACGAAAATATGCAGAACACAAGCAGCGTGAATATCTGGAGTGATTTGCTAAGAAGAAAAGTGAAAGGGAAAACAAACCGAACAAGCAGAACTTCAAGATGCCGACAAAGGCTTGTTCTCATAATGGAATTCCTGGTTTGTATACCTTTCGCATAAGAATGCTCCAGACTGAATGAAATGTTTGAGAAGGCTGGAAGATATAGATTTATATTTCCTTTGTGATACAATTTCTAACCCAGATAGAGAGGAAAAGATATCTATGGAAGGCTTCTCAAGAGCTTAAGATCCTTGAAAGAGTTGCTGACCCAAAAAAAAAAACCTATAGGAAACTTTGGAGTATATCAGGTCTCGCAAGTGACGAGAGCGAGAGCATGACAATAAGGGAAGGAAAGATACGAGAGACCTATGAACTAAGTTACAGAAGATTCAAGCATCAGTCAAGCTATGCTTGAAATGGCACAATAGTGTGTCGAAACTATGGAGAAAGAAGTCGCAGGACTTCGATAGAGATTTACAAGGACTTCGCAGGAAGCCAAGGAGAAGCTACAGCAAGAGAAACCAGTTGTTAGTGGCTCAGGGGCGAGCCACAAGTAAGTGTTAGGGGACTGTTGGAGTAGGGTCCCGCAACTACAGGAAAAGCTGTTGTTTTGGAACAAGTAAGTCAAAGGTAACAGTACCTGAGCAGCCGAGAGGAGAAATCTCAACCACTGCACTTAAGGTAGTGAGAAAGATAGAAGGGCTCAACTACCCTCATAAAGGAAAAGGATCAATGAGGCTGAAGTATTGAAGACGAAGGACAAAAAAGGAAGCGGCGCCAGTACCCATGGTCAGCGCCGGCAAGCGTGGAAGACTGCAGGAAGTTGTGGTGTGACGGAAAGAGGCGGTTCGAGTACAGATAGACCAACTGTCATAGATAGGGTTTTGGGTTACTGTTCGGAGAGGCCACAGTGTTGTAATGGAGAGACCTTTGGGCCGCCTATAAAGGGATGTATTTTGTATTGTAAAAGGTTAGCTATTCAGCTAGTCGGACAATCTGTTAGCTATTCAGACATTTAGCTAGTCAGTCGATGATCTGTTAGCTCATAGATCTTTTGTATTATAGAAGAGCCAAGCTCTGGTTCTGTTATTCAGTCTATAGTATCTTACTGTAACCAGTAGCTGACTCCTAGAGTATGTATGTAACAATCCATAAGAATTGAGAGAGAGAGAGAGAGGAAGAGTATATTGTAAGAGAAGCAATATAAGAAGAGAAGAGATATAAGAGAGAAGGGCTCCCGGCAGTGTGCGTGGAGTTACCCAGAAGATCTCAGCTGCATATGAGGTTGCAGCGGAACTGTGTTTACTCTCCCAAGTTATAATATATAAACCAGTTCTCGTGGATGTAGCTTCTACCCTGGAAGTGAACCACGTAAAATCAATGTGTTATGTGACTGCTTCATGTGATTGTGCTTTACTTAGTTGCTATCTGTTATCTATTACATGAATGTCATATATCAGTTAGTAAATGTCTGTATGTTCTCATTCAGTTACAGCATTATAGAAGGTTAAAGGCGAGTTTAAATGTATCAAGTGTCTACTTATGAGTTTAATAGCGCTTGTTTCACATAGTAATAGTCACTCTGTTAAGTGCTTCCCGTATACTTATTCAGTAGGTTAAGTATAGTGATGTGAGTGTGTTGAACCGTGAAGTTCATGTAAGTTTGTTTAACACCCTATTCTAACCAGTACGATAAATGGTAAGGATCTAAATATACTAGATGAAGGTCATCAGTGTGATCATCGAAAAAGGTTTGAATGGTGTCATACATTGCTTCATGTGGACTCAACGAGGTGGAATCAACAACTTTTTTTCCCTTCAGCTCACAATCAAATGAGGTGATCATGTGGACTATCGCGGTATCCATGTTAGGAGGAGTAGATGGAAAAATCCCCATAAGGGATGAATCCTTCAACATGCCTGCCACAATCGACTGGTAAGGAGGAGGGGACTGGCCTAGCATGGGAATGTTATTAGCTGTGGAGGTAGTAACATCCGGGATACAGAAATCAAGCTAGTCAATGGTAACAATTCTCCCTAGATGTGGAAATTGGACTGTTCGGAATACTGTTGAAGCAACAACAGTCATGGCATAGAACCAATTTCTTCATAGAAGGAGGTTGTAATCTAACAGGGCATTTACCACTTCTACTTGAGTGGAAACAGTTTTTCCACTAAGCTCGATTGTTAGGGCTGATATGAGACTAGGGGGCTGGAAACCCCATCTATCAAAGGCCTTGAGAGTCATAGGTGATGTTACAGGCTTGAGAGAGCCGAGAGCTATCCAATAAGATAGAGACAAAACCAAAGTCAAATCTCCTTCATCCAGAACCATACGGAAAAATTTATTTCCAACTACTTTCGTAATGATCTGAAAAGCAATTTTACGAGGTAACCTAGACTTATAGTTCTCAACATTGAAATGAATCAAGTTAGTATTATCCGGGTCTAAAGCTCCTAATGCTTTCAACAAGTTTTTGCACTGTGTAGGGAAACTTTGGAGTACCTCTAAGGTAGACATTGCACAAGGTTCCTGAGCGAGATCTTCAACTACATTATAAAATTGAGTAGCTCAAGCATTGGGATTAAAGACAACCTTCCTAAGAGTACTCTTGGGTGGACGCAAAATCATGTCGAGAGTAGGCTTCTCGATAGATAGGGGGACAATAGATGAGGATTCAGGAGAACTAGTAGAGGGAGCTTTCCTTGAAGAAGAATGATATTCTTTCTTGTCTATAGGTTTGTCATAATTCTGACTTCGAGTTTACAGATTAATGGTATCCAAGGACATCATATGAGTTTCCTCTAATGAACTAGAGTTACCTTGATTAGACATGTGGTCTATCAGTTGCTGTTGAGAGGGAAAATGATTCATAAGTATTGCGGGTGCGGGATTTGATTTCAGAAATTGGGAGATTTCATCCTGACAGGGACACTCCTTTGAGAAATGGTCCCCCCCACATAGCAGATAGGGATATTTTTCCTTTCTTTTCCCTTTATCATTGTCACTGTTGGTTGGTCTTGGATTATCCTGTTGGTTTTTGGATTTTTTATTTTTATTTTTACCCTTCTTCTTATTACTACCTGAGGTTTGAGTACTTTGAATAGAATTGACCTTGGCAGAAACCTTAGGAGTCGAAGGAGTAGGGGTGGTAGTTTGGGGTTGCTTGGAAGGTTTTTCTACTAACGGGGACTGGATTGAACCAACAATCCCATCAAAAGGTACTTCTGTTGATGGCTTGGCATGATCGGTGTTTGGGCGAGGAGCTTGCGGAATAAGGTCATAAAGAGTTCTAGATTGGGAATAAACCAAGTCTAGATATTGGGATCGACTGATAGTCTTCTCTTCAGTAACGACACCGCCCGTAGCCACATCTCAGGAGATATGAAGGCAACAAATATTTGGTAAACCAATCAACTAATAACTGATCCGGAATAGGGGCCTTAATAAGCCTTCTCCACCTTCTCCATTTATGGATATGATCGGATATATGGGTGGAGGTGTACTATCACAGAGAGGTTAAGAGATCAATACCTATTTCATAACATATAGGGAGCTGAAAGTGTGTAAGAAATTGTTACCAATGAGCCAAAATACACAAATGAATGTTGTGGGAGTTCAATGTACCACTTCGCGGCCGTACCGGTCAAAGTTCGCTGAAAAAGTCGTAACCGAACTGAATCATCCATGAGGGAGTTTCAAGAATGCCACAAATGGAATGTCATGACATGGTTTTTTGGATCATCTCCCTGCTTCCCATTGAACTTCGGGATGTCCGATGCTAACTTTATTGGAATGGGAGGCCACGAGGGATTGTGTCGAATGGGGTCATTAATCAACTTGGACAAATCAGGTAAGTCCAAAGTTACTAGGAAAGGTAACTGATGGTTGGGTTGCACATACTGGTAATATTGATATGGCATATAATTACCAGTAGGACCATAAGTGGACTAATAAATAGGTTGTTGTGAAGAAGAACTAATGGAAAATCCGCTCGCAGGGGGTTGATTTTTGGAAATAGGACCATTAGGACCACTAGGGCCATTGGGACAACCAGGACCACTAGGACCACTGGGACCATCGGGACCACCAGGAGGCAGACCACTAGACCCTCCAAGGCCACTAGGAGGTAAACCTATAGAGCCTCCAGAACCACTAGGAGGAGGGCCACCTAACCCTCCAGGGCCATTAGGGGGAAAGCCACCAGGCCCCCCAAGACCACCAAGAACATTAGGACCATAAGGAGGAAATCCACTAGGTCCTCCATGATGATTAGGCCCCCTAGGGGGAGGACCACCATGAGGCAGTCCTCCAGCACCTCCCACAGTATGTATGGGTATCCCTCCCATAGTTGGCATGTAAGATCACTTAGGTTGTCCCCATCGCGTAAAAGTATTACTAGGGTATGGAATCCCAATATATGGAATTCTTATAGGGTTAGATGGGTGATTAATGTTTCCTACAGGTATTTGATAACCATAACCTCCAGAAGATTGATTGATTACAGGTTGTGCCCCCAAGGGCTGACCTGAGCTGGATGGGGGATTAACCACATTAGTATGGGTGGGAGGGACATAAATTATAGATGGTTCTATATTAGAGTTCTTTCCTTGACTAGGTACAATTTTGATGCTAGATAACGTAGGTTGTGCTGGGGGTTGCCCCCCGGCACTAGACAGTAATGATGAAACAGGAATTGAAGGTTGGGTCTCAGGTGCAAAAGACTTGGGAATATTAGGAATAGACATAACATAGGAGGTGGTGGGGTTGGTATTTTGAGTTGGGTTGTGTGGTGTTACCGTGCGATCCATAATCAGTTCAATGGGTCTCATAGAATCATCAAGTGAATGGTATCCCACAGGAACAGATGTGGAATGTGATGGTGGTGTGCCTAATAGTTCATCTATTTTCCTGTCAACCTCCTGTGCATGGAGAATGGTAGCATGGTATTTCCTACATTCTTCTTCATCTTCAGAAGAGTTTAAACGGGTCCCAAATGAAGCAATGGATTTTCCTATAGGGGTGTCCCAAAATGGAGCATTGGGACCATAATCCAGATGGGTAGTATCATCAACATGACCTTCCATGGGAGAATGGAACGAGTTACTTCCTTGAGAAAGTTGTTCAACCAAGGGAGGCGAGTCTGAAGAATATGGTCCTCCACTTTCTGCAACCACATTATCTCCCACCTGGGAGGTGGTTGCAGCTCCTTGGTCGATATCTTCCATTGGATTTTCTCTTGAACTAGGAATAAAATTGGGTGGCAAGCCCCGTACTCTTCTGGACTGTATTAACTCAGCTAGTTTGTACAGTTCCTATCTAACCTAGGGTCTAAAAAACTAGAAAACACACCAAAACATTTCCCTACATAAGCTATAGGTCAAAACAAGCACACTTAAAATGATAGGAGGAGTTCAAATAGTCAGGTCTTTCACCAGGACTGTCAAGAAGGTGCCACTCACGATATACCTCAAGGGTACATGCATAGTAATCTCCCTGAATGTTGTTTTCAATGTATGGCTCCAAGCAAAATGGCTAAAGGGAGTTTTCTCAGATGGATAAGGTATCTTAGTGGGGTCTCTCGATATACTCAACGTACATGGGAGCTCGAATCGGTAGTAGTGTTGTCTAATGCATAACCGTACACAAGGGGCCTTCCGATATACAATCGAGTATGTGAAGTTTTTTTCTATATACTTCAAGGGTACGTGAAAGGTCGTTCGATATACCGACGGTACGTGGAAGAATTGTGCGAGTCCCAGGATGTAATGCGGACAAATAATGACATCTCCTATGCTTAACGATGCCCGAACACGTCTCTAACCTATCACTCCAATTTCTATGTAAATTTTAACCTATAACTACCGTTAATTTTAAAGTGGACGGTTAGGTTAATGCATGGTGTTTTGATAGAAAAGTAAAACCATGCAGTATGCTTATGCAAAATATTTCACTTTACCGTTCAGTATGCCTACCTACGTGAGGGAAATAGAGTGTTTTCTTTTGCTTCAAAACCAAAAATATTTCCAAACAACAATCTTGAACACAAAATCAAAGACAAGCAGCACTTTCCAAACTGATTTCTCTTTTCTGAAAGCAATAAGAAGGGGAAGAGTCTCTTTTCCTAAAAGAAAAACAAGAAGCACACTACATGCAAATGCACTCTATCTTCATTTTTCTTAAAACATAGGCAAATCTAACTTAAAACTACCATATTTTCATTTTGACAAGATAGTGCTAAATGCATAAGAGACGAAAGAACATGAAGAGCCTGAAATCTTGTAAATCCAATCAGAGATCCAATGCCCAACGCTCAATGATGATAACCTAATCTCAGTCAAAAATTTTCTTTTTTAAAGGAGGAAAAAGAAGTTTTCTGTGCAAACAAGAAATGAAACCTAGAAGCTAATCGAATGTTTTTCTTTCAGTCTATATGACAGAGATGAAAAGAGATCTTACTAACACCCTAAGCTTTTCAAAAACAAGAAGTCCTTTCACAATCACAACCAACAAGAACCAATGTGAATGAACAATCAATAAGCCTAATCTAGCTTTTGAATTTTCCAATCAAACCAATTTTTAACCATAAAACTTCAAACCACAAGCATGAGATTCTGACACACAAGCCTGACAGTGCAGGGCTGAAAGCAGATCAACTTAATTTTTTTGCAAAAGATGAGGAGAAAGAGGTCTTGGAATGATGCCTACATGGCACCGTGCTGGATAGATATTGACAGAGCAGTTCTGGACTAGCACTGCTTCTCACCAACAGGACTCAGGCAGTGGCACCGTGGGATGCTAACTAGATTCAGGCAGTGGCACCACTTCTCTCCCACTGTATAAGCGTGGTTCCTTGTAAAAATGCAAAACACATAGAGAACGACAGATCAAGTTAGAAAAAGACCAGATCAAGGTAAAAAATGATAGATTGAGAGTGAGAAAGAGCATAAAAGGTCGAAAATAATTCAGATCTAGACAGATCTAGAAGTTTCAAACCAAAATTTATTGAGTAAGATTGCAGATTTGACTGAAGAGAGTTGGAGAAGTAGCCTGGATTCAGAAAAGAGTTGAAGAACTGAGGAAGATCATATCAACTGATACGTATCTTCATTTCCTAGCAGAGTTGCCAGATTTGTAACCAGGAATATTTCACCTTCTGCGGACAGAAGTTGTTCCTCTGGTCTGAATGGTTCAGATCCAGAACAAATGAATGACAAAGGATGAAGACCCTCCATGGACATCATAGATACCTAGAATGCCTGCTTCGACAGTAAACATGTTTACCTGCAGTCATATTAAACACGCAAACACATCAAAGGTACTAGAACGTAATCTATTAATCCATGTCAGTGACTAAGGAATCGAACAACATTTACATGTGAAATCAAACAACAACAGAAATGTGGGACATAAATCAGCTTTGCATTAGAATAAAATGGAGAAATTTACAACCAATTAATCCTTAGTGTTTACATGCATCTCCATGAGAGCAACACTTCATCCCCATAAGCTACAACCTTTCTCTCTATGCTCTCTAATGGCTTGGGCCAAGTGGTCAATCCAACATCATAACAATACCTCTATATTTCTCCCCTCAGCCATGGACATGATCTTGTACTTATAAGGCTCAATGGATAGGAATGGTTGAGAGATTTTTGGATGAGGTGGCCTCTAAGATCCTATGATGGGGGATCTCGAGCTCAATTGACCCACAATGTTAGGGATAAGAGAGGACATGAGGCTCATGATCTAGAAGCCTCTAGAAGCCTCTCTTTTTTCCCATTTTACCTAGGGTACCACCTTTTGCCTCTTATGATAGAGAGGTTCAGGTTAAAAATGCTTATGGGCCAAAGGCTATAAGTGGTGGCACCACTTACGGTAAACAAGGTACAGGTGGTGCAAGCAAGGTACCGCTCATGGATAACGAGGAAAGCGCGGTGCTGAGTCTTTTTATGAAAGATTGACAATCAACATGGGTTTTCTCTCCAAGTGTTGGGATTTAAGGGAAAATATGTAAGTCAAAGGTCTTATCACATGGTGGTGACAGGATTTTGGTATAACATAGGCATAGTGGACTATAGTTTTATGTAACTTATCTTTGTACTCATGATGCACCATCATCAACTATCCAACAATGATGAAAGTAGAATAATTATTACTGACCTCAAGGCATTTTAAGGTCAATTTTGATTCGAAGTGGGATGCATGTACTTCTTGGAGAAACGCCCCTTAATAATGGCCTTACTTCCCATAAATATGAAATCGAATATTCTTTGCATACAAACAGTTAAAATGTGAAATAAAAAATAATACAAAAACCCAACACCATAAGAAAACTATGGAAACAATAAGACAACCAGGTAACTCCACTCACATCCTTTGAACCTGCTTCACAAGCTACCCTAATGAAGATAGTTTCTCATCACTACCAATATCCATATACTTAGAAAACACTATTAGCATAATAATTACACAATTTTTCATATGATATCCCACTTTAGAAGCTAGGACAAATGCCAACAAACTATATGCATCCTATGGTATGCATAGTGGAGTGTAGTTTTATATAAATTTGGTTTGTGCTCGTGATGCACCATCCTCAACTATCCAATAGTAATGAAAATGGAAACAATATTATTGACCTCAAGGAACCATAATCATTGGTCCATCCTTGAAAAAATGTTAGAAATAAATCTATAGCATGTTGAGGACAATTATGTGCATCATAAATTTTGTATTCCTAATGTGGGTAAATAGAACACTGGGCCTCTAATATTTCTTCTTCTATAATATCTTATATAGATGAAATGATTTTTCAAGGAAAAATACACCATTTTCTTAATGCAACAATTACAACTTACAACTCAACCTACAGATTATAGCTCAACCTAAATATTACAACTCAACCTACAAATGGGGTTTGTGCAGTAGCCAGACTAGAGAGTTTATTTTACAATAAACACAATTATTCCACATAAAATTTAAGGTATACTACTAAAAACAATTAAAAAAAGTATACAATTACTTCACTCTAAATCAAGCATAAACATTTTAGAACTCAAAACAAAAGGTGCACTTGGAAAGAAAAGAGTTCTTACTAATTTAAATGGTCTAAATAAAATGTAAAGTAGGAAAAATGTTTGCAACTGATTCATAAATCATTACTATAATAGTCTTAGTTTTAATTGTATAAATACTATGTAAAGTAGATAGACAATTTGCAACTGATTCATAAAACAATCCATTACAAGTTCTTGACAATATTAATGCATCACTAGTAGTATTTTCCCACATACTTCTTTGGCCACCTAATAAAACTTCTGTATGCCTCCTTCAAACATTTGAATCCATCAATATTATATTCATACACGATGGGTATGTTACTTGAGACATAAATGACATTTACATTGACATCTTCAGGACCAAGTGGCACTCCATGGATCATATAAAGTGATTAAGCATGTCTAGTGTTGGCAATAGAAAATTCATATGGATCCAAAATGTTCACTTTCTCACCTACTTCGAATTTCACATGTCCTTTTGGAGTTAATGGGAACTGTCAAAAAAAAAATTATACATAAATATATAAAAATAATTATTACAATTAAATAACATGCATAGTTATTCATATAACAAAATTATTATGTGCACTCACCGAGTCAATATTTGAAACACCGGTAATATTTGGCACTGATTGGAAATGTTGAAGTGCATGAACATTTTTTGAGTCTTTATGAATTCTTTCACCACCCTTATTTATATATTTCTCATGTAACTGGCATGCATTGAAATTAAAAAAATAAAATTCATTAGTGAAGGGAAATGGAACCAAATTAAACATCAACACATTTAAATTTGAAGTGAGCTAGATATTTTTGCAGGGGAATCATAATAAGATCACCTAATCTGAATCACTATAATGAAATACCTTATTGTTCCATGCAAAAACAAGAGGTTGAATGGAGGAAGTTATGGTCAACATTGTATTTTGAAACCCAATTATGCAATCTATTGCATGCTTATAATCCCTAGTTTTGTTTCCAATAGTAGACGTGGTTCCAATATTTTTTCTTTTCTTGACTACAATAGGTCAAAATGATGTTCCTATTACATTTTTTCCATGGGTACATGTTTATAGCCTTATGAGTATGGAAATCCTCTCACATGCAAGTCTTTCTTAGCTCCATGAGCCTACAAATAATTATCAACGTACAATTAGTTGGATTATATATAAACAAATCAAATTGCATAGCATAATGTACTTACAAATAAACGTACAAAAAATCCATACATAATGTACTCAACAAAAAATTCATATACTTACAAACATGTTTTATTTGGCTCGGAACCCACGCCTACCCAAAATAAATCCATCCTTTGCATTATCTCTTTCTTTGTTCCCTTGTGTACTATTTTTCAGCCATTCTTCACCATGCATACTTTCCTTCAAACATTCCCACAGTTTGGGAGTCAAGCTTCTCTCCCTTCTTTTCCATCCAAATTTAATTGTCTACATTTATGCATAAAATCATTAATTAATTTTCTCATTCTCTTCTTGTAATATTTGGTGGAAATATTTCCATCTATAGTCCGAAAGTCATTTTCCATTTGTTGGATCACTCAATCCACATTTCTTGGATCTTTATTTGCAAAATTAGTTTTGGTAACATCCAAATAGTACCTTGTTTTTTTTCCCAACTCTCAGGCCCACCTTGAAGCATTTGGGTCAATAGGTTCACCATCTATTGCCTCAACCAAATAATCTTTCTTCCCTTCTAATTTTCTTTCTTTCGAATCCCTTTCTGTTCTCCTATACAAGCCTTGAATAATTCTTCGTATCTTTACCAAAAGTGATAAATCTTTAGAATCAAGAATGGGTGATGCCAAATTGGAAATCATGCTTGTGAGATAAATATAATTTTTTTCAATGGTTGTTGAAGACCTAATTCTAGTTCCTCATTGGAAACATCACGTGTGGACTAACTATCTCACCAATTTTCTCAGATGTGCCTTCAAATCTTTGTTTTAATTTTAACTAAAGCACTCACAAACCTAAATCTCCACTCTGTACCATTTTTTCATGAGTAGTATCTTGGACATGATCATGTGGTAACTGAAGAAGTTGATCATTATTATTGTCAATAAATGATTTTACATGGAAATATACACCATTTTGTTAATGCGACAATTACAACTTACAACTCAACCTACAGATTAAAGCTCAACCTAAATATTACAACTCAACCTACAAATGGGGTTCGTGCAGTCGCCATACTAGAGAGTTTATTTTACAATAAACACAATTTTTGCACATAAAATTTAAGGTATACTACTAAAAACAATTAAAACAAGTATACAATTGCTTCACTCTAAATCAAGCATAAACATTTTAGAACTTAAAACAAAAGGTGCACTTGGAAATAAAAGAGTTCTTACTAATTTAAATGCTCTAAATAAAATGTAAAGTAGCAAAAACGTTTGCAACTGATTCATAAAACATTACTACAATAGTCTTAGTTTTCATTGTCTAAATACTATGTAAAGTAGATAGACAATTTGAAACCGATTCATAAAACAATCCATAACAAGTTCTTGACAATATTAATGCATCAGTAGTAGTATTTTCCCAAATACTTCTTTGGCCACCTAATAAAACTACTTTATGCCTCCTTCAAACATTTGAATCCATCAATATTATATTCATACGCAATGGGGATTTACTTGAGACATAAATGACATTTACATTGGCATCTTCAGGACCAAGTGGCACTCCATGGATCATATAAAGTGACTAAGCACGTCTAGTGTTGGAAATAGAAAAGTCATATGGATCCAAAATGTCCACTTTCTCACCTACTTCGAATTTCACATGCCCTTTTGGAGTTAGTGGGAACTGTAAAAAACAAAAAAATTATACATAAATATATAAAAATAATTATTACAATTAAATAACATGCATATTTATTGATATAACAAAATTAGTATGTGCACTCACCGAGTCAATATTTCAAACATCGGTAAGATTTGGCACTGATTGGAAATGTTGAAGTGCATACACTTTTTTTGAGTCTTTATGAATTCTTTCACCACCCTTATTTATATGTTTCTCATGTGATTGGCATGCATTGAAATTAAAAAAATAGACTTCATTAGTGAAGGGAAATGGAACCAAATTAAACATCAACAGATTTGAAGTTGAAGTGAGCTAGAAATGTTTGTAGGGGAATCATAATAAGATCACCTAATCTGAATCACTATAATGAAATCCCTTATTGTTCCATGCAGCAACAAGAGGTTGAATAGAGGAGGTTATGGTTGAAATTGTCTTTTGCAGCCCATTTATGCAATCTATTGCATGCTTATAATCCCTAGTTTTGTCTCCAATAGCAGACGTGGTTCCAATATTTTTTCTTTTCTCAACTACAATAGGTCACAATGATGTTCCAATTAGATTTTTTTCCATGGGTACATGTTTATAACCTTATGAGTATGGAAATCCTATCACATGCAAGTATTTCCTAACTCCATGAGCCTACAAATTATTATCAACATACAATTATTTGGATTATATATAAAGAAATCAAATTGCATAAAATAGTGTACTTACAAATAAACGTACAAAAAATCTATACATAATGTACTCAACATAAAATTCATATACTTACAAACATGTTTTATTTGGCTTAGAACCCACGCCTACCCAAAATAAATCCATCCTTCACATAATCTCTTTCTGTCTTCACTTGTGTACTATTTTTCAACCATTCTTCACCATGCATACTTTCCTTCAAATATTCCCACAGTTTGGGAGTCAAACTTCTCTCCCTTCTTTTCCATCGAAAATTAATTGTCTACATTTATGCATAAAATCTTTAATCAATTTTCTCATTCTTTGCTTGTAATATTTGGTGGAAATATTTCCATCTATAGTCTCAAAGTCATTTTACATTTGTTGGATCACTCAATCCACATTTCTTGAATCTTGATTTGCAAAAATAGTTTTGGTAACATCCAAATAAGACCTTTTTTCCCCAACTCTCAGGCCCACCTTGAAGCATTTGGGTCAGCAGGTTCACCATCTATTACCTCAACCAAATAATCTTTCTTCCCTTCTAATTTTATTTCTTTTGAATCCCTTTCTGTTCTCCTATACAAGCCTTGAATAATTCTTCGTATCTTTACCAAAGGTGCTAAATCTTTAGAATCAAGAATGGGTGATGCCAAATTAGAAATCATGCTTGTGGGATAAATACAAGTTTTTTCAATGGTTTTTGAAGGCCTAATTCTAGTTCCTCATTGGAAACATCACGTGTGGAGTAACTATCTCACCAATTTTCTCAGATGTGCCTTCAAATCTTTGTTTTAATTTTAAATAAAGCATTCACAAACCTAAATCTCCACTTTGTACCATTTTTTCATGAGTAGTATCTTGGACATGATCATGTCGTAAATCAAAAAGTTGATCATTATTATAAATGACTTTTCAAGGAAATATACACCATTTTGTTAATGCAACAATTACAACTTACAACTCAACCTACAGATTACAGCTCAACCTAAATACTACAACTCAACCTACAAATGGGGTTCGTGCAGTAGCCAAACTAGAGAGTTTATTTTACAATAAACACAATTATTGCACATAAAATTTAAGGTATACTACTAAAAACAATTAAAACAAGTATACATTTACTTCACTCTAAATCAAGCATAAACATTTTATAACTCAAAACAAAAGGTGCACTTGGAAAGAAAAGAGTTCTTCCTAATTTAAATGGTCTAAATAAAATGCAAAGTAGGAAAAACGTTTGCAACTGATTCATAAAACATTACTACAATAGTATTAGTTTTAATCATCTAAATACTATGTAAAGTAGATAGACAATTTGCAACTGATTTATAAAACAATCTATTACAAGTTCTTGACAATATTAATGCATCACTAGTAGTATTTTCCCAAATACTTCTTTGGCCACCTAATAAAACTACTTTATGCCTCCTTCAAACATTTGAATCCATCAATATTATATTCAAACGCAATGGGGATGTTACTTAAGGCATAAATGCCATTTACATTGGCATCTTCAAGACCAAGTGCCACTCCATGGATCATATAAAGTGATTAAGCACATCTAGTGTCGGCAATAGAAAAGTCATATGGATCCAAAATGTTCACTTTCTCACCTACTTTGAATTTCACATGCCCTTTTGGAGTTAATGGGAACTGTCAAAAACAAAAAATTATACATAAATATATATAAATAATTATTACAATTAAATAACAAGCATAGTTATTGATATAACAAATTTATTATGTGCACTCACCGAGTCAATATTTGAAACATTGGTAAGATTTGGCACTGATTGGAAAGTTGAAGTGCATCAACTTTTTTCAAGTCTTTATGAATTCTTTCACCACCCTTATTTATATATTTCTCATGTGATTGGCATGCATTGAAATTAAAAAAATAGACTTCATTAGTGAAGGGAAATGGAACCGAATTAAACATCAACACATTTGAAGTTGAAGTGAGCTAGAAATGTTTGCAGGGGAATCATAATAAGATCACCTAATCTGAATCACTATAATTAAATCCCTTATTGTTCCATGCAACAACAAGAGGTTGAATAGAGGAGGTTATGGTTGACATTGTCTTTTGCAACCCATTTATGCAATCTATTGCATGCTTATAATCCCTAGTTTTGTTTCCAATAGTAGATGTGGTTCCAATATTTTTTCTTTTCTCGACTACAATAGGTCACAATGATGTTCCTATTAGATTTTTTTCCATGGGTACATGTTTATAGCCTTGTGAGGATGGAAATCCTCTCACATGCAATTATTTCTTAGCTCCATGAGCCTACAAATAATTATCAATGTACAATTAGTTGGATTATATATAAACAAATCAAATCTCATAACACAGTGTACTAACAAATAAATGTAAAAAAGATCCATACATAATGTATTCAACAAAAAATTCATATACTTACAAACATGTTTTATTTGGCTCGGAACCCACGCCTACCCAAAAAAAATCCATCCTTCGCATTATCTCTATCTTTCTTCCCTTGTGTACTATTTTTCAACCATTCTTCACCATGCATACTTTCCTTCAAATATTCCCACAGTTTGGGAGTCAAGCTTCTCTCCCTTCTTTTTCGTCCAAAATTAATTGTCTACATTTATGCATAAAATCATTAATCAATTTTCTCATTCTCTGCTTGTAATATTTGGTGGAAATATTTCCATCTATCGTCTCAAAGTCATTTTCCATTTGTTGAATAACTCAATCCACATTTCTTGGATCTTGATTTGCAAAATTAGTTTTGGTAACATCCAAATAAGACCTTGTTTGTTTTCCCAACTCTTAGGCCCACCTTGAAGCATTTGGGTCAGTAGGTTCACCATCTAGTACCTCAACCAAATAATCTTTCTTCCCTTCTAATTTTCTTTCTTTGGAAACCCTTTATGTTCTCCTATACAAGCCTTGAATAATTCTTCGTATCTTTACCAAAGGTGATAAATCTTTAGAATCAAGAATGGGTGATTCCAAATTAGAAATCATGCTTGTGGGATAAATACAAGTTTTTTCAATGGTTGTTGAAGGCCTAATTCTAGTTCTTCATTGGAAACATCACGTGTGGAGTAACTATCTCACCAATTTTCTCAGATGTGCCTTCAAATATTTGTTTTAATTTTAAATAAAGCACTCACAAACCTAAATCTCCACTTTGTACCATTTTTTCATGAGTAGTATCTTGGACATGATCATGTGATAAATCAAGAAGTTGATCATTATGGTTGTCAATAAAGGGTGAATCCACGGACCTGGGTAACACTTTTTGGCAAGTGAATTTCAGTAAAAACAGAAAAATGCACCTCAGTCGAGGGCTTGTTAAGCCCTCGATCGAGGTCTTAATATCTCGACCGAGGGCTTGTTAATCCCTCGACCGAGGTATCTAAATACCTCGGTCGAGGTATCTAAATACCTCGACCGAGGTATTGCGGGCTTTACAAAACCTCGGTCGAGGTATTTAAATACCTCGACCGAGGTATTTAAATACCTCGACCGAGGTATTTAAATACCTCGGTCGAGGTTCATACCTCGGTCGAGGGCTTAAAAAAATAGACTTAGCCCTCATTCAAACAAATGGAAAATTTCCCGTGCCTTGCAGAGGTGTAAACCCTGCCATTCCTAGCACATAACTGAGCGGAGTTGATACCGATAAATTTACCAATGAATCTTCTATCCATTGAGGTATCATACACGCATTTTGGCATTCATATGATATTTATTTTTTAATTACTTCTAAAACTTATACTTAGAAAACCA